>OU015765.1:1113503-1166975 GCA_907173295.1 Fagus sylvatica | reverse complement strand
GAGCCGGAAAGACTCTGCGCGCGAAGGCGGCTGTCCGGGAGGAAAAACGCGTTTTCCTCCCAGCGCGTTTTTCTTCAAATCTTGTCCCAGTTCGCGCACATATTTGACCTAGCTCCCGATGTCAGATTTCGACGTTCTTGGTACCGTCGGAAAGCTTGCGTTGCCTACTTTTGCAAGGTTCCGGATTTGCGGAAATCCGAGCTTGGACTTGTGAGATATGGTTCCGCGAACAGAGGCCACCGGAGTGTTTTTGGTCCGTTTGAGGGCAGTTTTCCGATCAGGATTCCGGCTTGACCCGATAAAATCTTGGCGATCCGAGAGTTCCACGTCGTGCATGAGTGTGTCTTCTTTCCAACGCACCCGGGCTTGTGGATCAACTTGTTGCGAGTCAGGAAGACTCTGCGCGCAAGCGTGGCAACGTCGGTAAGAAAGTTCCGGAATTTTCAGCACAGCCTTATTTCGTCGGCCTGTTTTCACGCGCATGGTAGATGTAGCTCCCGATGTCGGATTTCGGCGATCTTGGTATCGTCGGAAAGCTGGTGCTACCTATTTTCCAAAGGTACAGGCCTTGCACAGAGGCGAGCTTGGGTTCGCAAGATATGATCCTGTGAACGGAGGCCGTCGGAATGTTCCTTATGCCAAGGGGTCATCTTCTGACTGAGATTCCGGCTTGACCGGAGGAGCTCTTGATGATCCGAAAGTTGCGTGTGGTAGCTGAAGTGAACCTCTTGCCTAAGGGTCTTGGCTCGTGGACCAAGTTGCAATGGGTCGGAGAGAATCTTTGCGCAGACGTTGCCTCCCAAATAGGCTGTTTTGTCAACAACACTTAGCAATTTGTTTTGTCAACAACGTTGACTTAGCAAAATTTGGCTAAGTGTTGGACCGTTTTTTCGCAGTTTTGACCATAACTTCCTCGTTTCTCGTCCGTTTTGGGCCCGTCAAGTATCGAATCGAAGCTCTCATTACGTTCTTCAGAATGGTCCGGGAGCGGTCAGTTCGATTCAGCTTTCGGTCTGGTCAACAGTCAGGTCAAACCTTGGTCAAACTTGGTCAACCTTGGTCGAATTTGGTCAAAACTCTCCAAACTCCGGGAAATGTATCCCGGACCGCGTTTCGAGGGTTTTTGGGCCAGATGGACCCTAGTCGGGCTGGGAACGGCTCGGTCAAACCTCGGTCAAACTTCGGTCAACCCTGGTCAAACTTGGTCAACCCTGGTCAAACTTGGTCAACCCTGGTCAAACCTTGGGAAATGTGTCCCGGACCTTCTCCTTAGGAGTGTTTGATGCGACCAGGCTTCGTTGGATCATACGGGCTGGGTCCGGGTCGCCCCGCCATGCGTGCCGACACCCGAGAAAATCCCGTGGGTAAAAATGGGGTTATGACAGCACTCCACCATGTTCGGGGTTGTCCACGGCTCGGAGGAAATGCGGCCAACGATTGTCCACGTTCGGGGTACCTACTAGTGCTGGCGGCGATGTCGTTTAACGGAGGGTGTTCATGCTCATGGTGTTGGCCCACGTGACTGGCTGGGTTTGACGGACTGGTGATGGTTTTGGGGAATGATTGGCAAGGTTTGAGGGACTGTTGGATGGATTTGAAGGACACAAACGGTGGGTTTGGTTATGTTTTGGGCAATTGGGGTTTGTCAGAGGTGATTACGGCTAGAAGATCTGGGTTTGTGGTTGGATGGCTGACGAAGTCAATCTGAATTTTTCTGGGTTTCTTAGTGTTCTTGCTTCTCTTTTAGTGTTATTGTTGTTAGGTTGTACCTTGGGTCTGATTTTAGGATGTTTAGATTGTGTCATTGTTTAATTGTTGAGATGATTGTAGGATGTTTAGATTGTTTCATTGTTTTGGAATTAATTGTTAATTTTCCTGTGTTCATCATTAAATTTTTCTTTTTTTTGAAAAATAAATTTTATGAATTTTCTGGATTTTATATTAAAGAAACTGGAAAAAAAAAAAAATGCTGATTTGGACAGCTTAATAAGCCACGTATGATGCTCAGTAAGCACTACAGTAGTCAGGTTGGCGTTTAACAGAGGGGCTGTAACGGTAATTAACAGAAGGATGCATTTGACAGCTAAAAAGAGTTATAGGGTTCAAATGAAAATTTTTTAAGTTAGGGGTCAAAATGAAAATACCTCTTAAGTTAGGGGGACAAAAATTAACTTTAGTCTATATTTTAAATAATTTGCAAGTATATGTTTTTATTTAAAAGGTTTTTTGCCATAAACGTACAAACCAAAAATACATGTTGATCGGAATATTTTTTTTAGATAATCTATGTTTATTATAATATATATATATATATATAAAACACATGTTTAAGAAGAAAAAAAAAAAAATTGGTGTTGATCATTCAAGTGAACTAATCTAATCCTTTCTTAAAAAAATAAAATAAAAAAATAGATAAGTATATTTTATTTTAAGATGTCTTTTAGTAGTAAGAAATTTATTGAAAGAATTTCTAATTATCTGTTTTTATTTAAAAGGTTTTTGGCATGAATTTAAATTAATAAAATATCCAAACAAAAAATACACGTTGTTCAAATTTTTTTAGTAGATATTATGTGTTTACCGTTTGATAAATAAACTAGCTTATATTAAATTATTAACAGAGTAATGTACTGATCTCCTCAAATTCAAAAGGTAAAATAATCAGAAGTACACGTTCATTGAACCAGATTTTAATAGAAAATTGAAAAGATTTATTTTTTTTAAAAAAATTTGATGGTTCGCTATCTTTAATCACTTATTTCAATGGTTAGTATAAAGGATTGGACAATTTCCCCAAAAAAAAATTGAGCCTCTGAACACGTGCGGAGGTATGTGAAGAGACTAGTCATTATTATTGTTATATTTACTAGTCTTGTTATTAATTGTGTTATATATATATTTTTTCCAATGTTGGCAATCATTTTTACAAAACAACATACAAAATAAATATTAAAATAGACTGCTTCTCGAATTAAAATTACTAATTAGTATCAAAGTAAGCTTTCTTAACAAAATAGGCAAATCTAAATTGAAATATTTAAAACATTTACTCCATAGATAGGAAATAATTAACCCCTAACCCGGTTTGGAGGAGTTATCCTCCAATCCACTATGTGGCTATTAAATAGACAAGTCATGTGTATTTTTAGTCGCCTACCTTTTTAATGAGTCAGTTCACTTTTTCAGATAATATATGTGGATAGTTTATGTAATTGACCCGTAGTCGGTTGAACGAGAATTCTTCAAAACCAAGTTGGAGGTAAATCTATCTCCCCAAACACACATGTCCATCTTTGAATAAAAATATAAAATTAGTTTTTATAATTTTTTTTTTAATATTACTATTATTAATTTGGGAATTGATATCACTCCCTTTTTAATTATAAAATCCAGAGTGGACAAAGTTTAGCTTCAACCCGGGTTGGAGGAAATTCCTCCAACCCATTAGGTGGCATCACTAATTATTAGACATGTGCCTAGTCATGTGCAATGCACATGATACCACTTAACTCTTGGTTAACCTCGTTAACCATAACAATTCTCTTTCTGCCTCTCCCGTAACTCACTCTCTCCTAATGATTTTGAATTCTAGTAGAATGTATTATGGCAAAGTACATATTAACATTATAATGTTTGAGATTGATTTGTTTAATATTTGAGTTTAAACATGGATTTGAGTTTGGTTCATTTGTTAAATAAACAAATATAAACAAACATTTTCTGAAATCGAGACAAGTTGTTTATGACTAGTTCAATTCATTTACATTCCTACTCATAGTTCAGTACCTATTGGGTTAACACGAGTTCCAACTTGACCTAACAATTTGAGCAATATTATAAACACAATTTTTTTCACAATATCCATAACATATAAGTAGCGTTTGGAGCAACATTATTTTTGTATGGAACTATTTCTTACACCATTTTATTATGTATTAATCACAATATATCATTAAAAAATTATGAAATAAATTGTGTGTCACTATATTGATCGTTTCTTGAATTTAAATTTTATTCTATAATTAAACATTTGAGAACCATCTTGATATATTATAGTCCAAAAACATAGAAATAATATATTATTCCATATATATAAACACAATCCTAATAAATGTATATAATACTATAATATATTTTATATATAAACACAATAATAATAAATGTCTTTTAATAATTATCAATTTTCATATTTAGATAAAATATAAAAGACAATAAAAATCAAAGTTAAACCAATAATTTTTTAGATTTAATTTTAATTAGTAGTAGTATAATATGAAAGTATCTCATATTTTTTAAATAGCATGATTAATTGGTATTTCAATCCAATACCAATTTGCCACCTGTTTTCCCAAAAAGCAATTTAGTGTATGGACTTAAACAGAAAAAGACACTTTTATCCTCCAAATTTTTCAAACCCCCGCCACTATCTCTCTTTCTTCTATTTCTCAAATTTGCAAAAAAACAAACCCTTTTTTTCTCTCTCCCCGTCTGCTATCTCTCCCCCTCACTGCGCCGCCGTCAACCCACTCCCAACATCGCCGTTTACAGCCTTTGCCACGGTAAGCATCTTCGTTTCCAAAGCCCGCTTGCTCTTGTTCCGTCACTGCCGTCGTTTCCAAAACCTAGGGTTACGTTCTTAATGCTTTTTTTTTTTTTTTTTTTTTAATAGTACATGACAAGATTTTCCTTGGTTTGACATAGGGTTTTCCCTAATATTTTCTAATTGTGGCTTTAGTTTGTGATTTATCTAACATGAGAGTTTTTATAAAAAAAAACTTTAGTGGTGGTTGGAAGGTCTATACTCTATATCATACAATAAAACTTTATTTGCATGAGGTAAACAGTTTCCGTTACTTGTTCACAAGGTTTGCTTGAAATGGCAAGGGTTTGACCCTGAAAATTCAATGACAATGATGAATACAAATGAACCTGTACACATTTGTGAACAATTTTCTAGAATAAAAAGAGCCAACTGAGAATATAAATTTCAGAATTGTTATATATTTGCTAGTTAATAAAAAATGTATAATTCATGTTTATACCTTGCCATTCTTAGTATCTTATCTGGATAATGTTGTGCTTACAATATATAGAAGGACAATGTGAATGCTAAACTTTGTGTACTCCATATGTTTGCTTAGTATGGAAACAATATCATAACATATAATATAAAAAATCTGAATTGTAATATTTGAAAGTTAATGAGTCACAAATATTCTCACATTTGTTGAAACTTATATAAACCCAGCATATGCAACCAATTTCTTGCAGATTGAAAAGCAAAAGAGAAAAAAGATGGTGTACATAGGGTTTTGTCTGATTATTCTGGTGTTCGTGGGTTTGTCCCATTCTTTATGTTGGGTGGGTGTAACATGTTCTTAGAGTTTTACGAAACTCATGCATGTTGTATATTTTAGAGTTGGTTTTACGGTTTAATGGACGTCAGTATGATTCGTTTAGTGGTAGTTGTGTAAAGTAAGCTTGTTTGAAAATTTTGAAGGTGCATGCAATGTGCTTGTTGTAGAATGCCTCAGGAAATTGCATTGATGTTTTGTTAGTTGTTGTCATCATATTTGCTGTGTTTGTCGTTTCCATTTCAGTTGTTTTCATAAAATGCAATTGTGTTTGTTGTTTCCATTCTCAGATGGTACGTACAAAGACTAAAGCTGCCAAGGTTACTGTGCCTGATACCCATCAGCCCTCTTCCCCTTCCTCTACCCCTCCTGCACCTACTGAAATTCCCCCAGCAGCTGATAAATCCAAAAAATTTAACAAATTAAGGTTCCCAGACTATAGGTCTTTTTTTATTTATGAAAAGTACCACTCAAACCGTCGTATCCATTCGGAGAGAGAGGTGGTTTCGGGAGAGTTGTTGCGCTATAGTTTGGATAAACAAATTACGGAACGCAGTTGGGAGTCAATGTGTCAAGGTTGGCCAACTGCTACTCCTAATGATCTTATTCCGGAGTTTTACTCCAACTTTCTAAATATCAAAACAACGACATTAGAGTTTGATGTGTTCCTCAGAAAAAAAACGTATCACATCTCTCCTGATGTGGTTGCTACTGCGTTAAACATTCCTAGGGTAGCTCAGCCTGGATATCCGTTTATTGACCAGTTGGTTCCTCTTCGAGACAACATGATGGAACTCTTTTGTGGTAAGCCTATTGCATGGGGAACAAAAAAATCAAATCCCACCACTGAGTTCACATGTGAGGCTCGTATATTTAATTTGGTTATGTCCCACAATTTGTTGCCAGTGTCTCATAGGAACACACTCGGGCTTCGCCGAGCTCAGTTTTTATATGCCCTTATGACCGGTGTTACCATTGATCTCCCATCGGTCATATGTAACTCTTTCATTACCATGCACCACTCTAAAGATGCCTCGCTTTCTCTAATCCATCCGTGTGCGATTACCCGTATTCTTACCCATCTGAACATGAACTTCCCCGCAGCCATTCCGTTGGTTCCTCGATCAGTGAAACCAATTAATCGTCATTCTGCCACCCGGATAGTAGCCCAGATGCAGAAGCAGAAGCAGAACCAGAAGAAGCGCGCCAGAGAAGCAGACAATGATGAGGAAGATGATGCAGCAGGTCCTAGTTCTGTCGCGGATGAAAGAGATGAGCTCAAAAGTATTGTAAGTTACCTAGACCGTATTAGTTCTCAATTGAATGCGCAACAAATTCTGTTAAGCAAATTGAGTACTCGTATGCGTCGTCTTGAGCAACGGGCCATTGGTTCTTCTAGTGGGGCAGTAGGGACAGCTTCTGCAAGTTCAACAGATGGTACTGAAGCAGATGGTTCTGAACCAGATGCTGTTGTTGAAGGTGACCACTATGACAAAAACGATGACATTGATGATGATGATGATGAGGAGGAGGATGAGGATGAGGATGAGGAGGATGAGGATGATGAGCATGGCAATCCAAAGTAAGCCGAGTGTTCCACCGGTCGATGATTAGATTTTCTGATTATTGCTATTTTTTTGGTTTTATGTAAGGACACCAGGGAATGGTAGCTTTTGTGTAGTGCGTTTATGTTCATATGAGGTTTGAGGGACTTTTGTAGTATAATATTCACAAGTGGTAGTTTCTGTTAGTGCGTTGATGTTTATATCATATTTGTGGCTTTTGTACTATAATATTTACAAATGTGAGACAATGGCAAGGTTATTATGACATGGTTCGTCGTACGATACCCTTTTTGGAATTTAAATGAACACATTCACCAATTTTGTTAAACGACATATAGCTCCAATTTCATAGGTAAATCAAAGATGCAATCCATGGTATACTTTGAGAAAATAGGTGCTTGTAGTCTAACAAAAGTTGATAACCTAAAAAAAGAGGCCAGGATTACTTGTGATTTATATTCCGACCTATAAATACTGTGATAATATGTAACTCTTGATGCTTACCTTGTAATGTGAGGTACTTCGGGTTTCAGTCGAGGTTGTATGATATCATGAACCTAAAAATTAACACATAGTAACATGGTTAAAAAAAAAAAAAAACAACCCAACTAACAGTTAGTTTAGTAATGGATACATTTGGGCAAATGTATACATTTTTACATAATCTAGAGAAGTAATCTTAAGATTATTTGTGTAGTAATCTTTACAAAAAATTGGAACTACGACCAATCCCACATTTCCTTCGTAAACATTACGGTGAGGTCGTAGATTGCACAGAGGGAAATGCAATCCATCACAGTTTGCACAGAGGGAAATGCGATCGATCGCAAATTTTTACAAAGAGAAATGCGATCGATCGATGTTGCTTAAGAGGGAGGTTTGATTCACAGAGGGAAATGCGATCGATCGCAAATTTTCACAAACAAAAATGCGATCGATCGAAATTGCTTAAGAGGGAGGTTTGATTCCAGAGAGAAATGCGATCGATCGCAAATTTTCACATTAACATTTTACGATCGATCGTTTTGTCCATTTTTCATAATTATATTTTTAAGATTTATAAAAATTTGTTTTTATTACAAACGCTTCGCGCTTTTTTTCAGTGCACATATAAATTTTAAAAATAGTAAATAAATTTATGAAAAATATAAAAACCAGAAAAAACCATAAACCCATTATCAATTACTAACTTTTTATTACTTTTTTGGTTAAAATTACTAACTTACTAACATATCTTCATTCTTACCCGTTCAGACACACACGCCTCTTCAGTTGCTCTACACACGTAAAAGATAAAAAAGCCTCTTCAGGTTACGCACCTCTTTCAGTTGCTCTACACACATAAAACAGCACACACCTCTTCAGTTGCTCTACACAGAACTCTTCAGTTGCTCTACACACATAAAACAGCACACAACTCTTCGACGAGCAGCACGCAGACCCACTCTCGGTGTGAGTGACTGATTGGCGTTCCGTCCACGACAGGCGTTCCGTCCAAGTCTCCACCCCACTCCGACGACCACCACGCAGACCCACTCCGTCAACGACCAGCACTCCGTGCACCACGAATCTCAGATCCGTGAAGAGAACTCCCCCCCACTCCGATCAGTGAAGGTAAGTGATGTAAAAGTTTAAAATCCAAACATTGCTAGTGTCTGTGTTCAGTATTATCTATTATTTTTATATGTGAGTGACTGATTGGAGGAGGAAGTGTGTAAATAATGTCATGTGAGTTCTGTGTAGTTCATCCCGTGAATGGGTTGCTTTTCATTAACTGATGTGTACTAGGCTGGATATTCTTTGGGTTGCTTTTCCGTAACTGAAGTGTACTTACATGGATTCTTTGGCAGTGATTTGTGCTGTCTCGTTCAATGGAAGTATAGATCTATGTAATAATATATGAATAAAGACAACAATTTTTTTTTTGCTAAAAGAATAAAGACAACAATTGCTGACCCACGTGAAAAGAAGTTATATTCCCTTATTGGTTTCTCTGCTAAAGCACATCAGACAAATCATGTTATTATTAGAAGATGTTGGTCGAGCACAGTTGGACATTGGTTGGATTTATCTATATGAATTGTCATAATAGCCCTCATTCTATGTCATTATGTTGAATTGTTTAAATGGATACGTGTTTTATATGTGCATGGTCAAAGTAGACCCCATAATTAAAATGGATACGTGTTTTATATGTGAATGGTCAAAGTAGACCCCATACTGTATGCCTTGTTTTCGACGTTCATTCAATTTTGGCGTTGGGCTTTATATTGTCAGAGATTTTATGGTAACATACTTTCTGCTTTAACAGGAATGGCAATCATTGAGGATAACCCTATACAAGAACAGGAAAATGTAGGAAGCCAAGCTATGGACACTGATGCTGCCCTATCTACCCAGGTAATGAAGTGCAGAACGATAAAGTTGTGTTTCTGTTTGCTTACCCCTAACTTGATTTGTCGTTATATGCAGCTTTTGCCTGGCCATGCAGATGATGCGTCCACGGATCCTCACATGAAGCATGGGCACCCTGGGAGTAGTAACGATAATGCAATGAAGAGGCGTAAGAAGAAGAAGAAGAATGTTCCCAAAGTGTCCGAAAAGTTAGTTGGGAACAAGCGGCCACGTAATGGCTACATACTATATTAGTAAGCCTCGACACGTTGATTTATTGTTTATTATTCGGTTATAAAAAAGTGAATGTACTGTCTATTTTGAATATATATACTACTGCTTTTATCTGAATCTTGGTCCCATGGCAGCCAACATGAAATTAAGGCAAGACAGGTTGACATTGAAAAATCAAATGCAAAGGGAAAGGTAAAGGTTTTCCCATTGCAGTTAAGTATTCAGTGTAATTGACATAGGGGGATAAATATAATTCTACAGTCGTAATTTATTTAACTCTTGTAGATGATGGCGGACATAAAAGCAAAATGGAAGACGATGCCATCAGAGGCAAAAGCTCCATTCATTAACCAAGCAAAAAAGCTTGCTGAAGTGTACAAAGAAAAACAGAGAAGCGAAGTGCCCGTGGAGGCAATAGATGTGGTATAGTCCTAATTGTGTTTATGTGTAGTACTTCAGTTTTGGTTAATTAATGGTATATTATAGCTTGGTTGTTTCACATGGATTGACTAACATGCATATCGTGTCTTTGTTCACAGGTTAGAGATCTACGCAATCGATGTACACCCGATCGTGTGAGGAGATTGGTCCATGGTTTCAGTGAGGCGAAGAAGGCCGCCGTCCGATCATTAGGATTCGGATCTTGGTTGGATATTGCGGGTGGAAAGTTCAATCACGTGCTCTGTCGCTTTATGCTCAACAACATAACGGTGCCAAGCTTCGTTTTCGAATTAAATGGTCGGTCCGTTGTGATCACGCCAGAACAAGTTGGATTCATTTTAGGCCTACGTAATTCTGGCCCACCAGTTTCGGATTCTGGTGTATTCGAAGACATTGAGCCTTTATGTAAACGACATGGGTTCGTGGGGGCGGAATTGGTCAGATTGGGTAATATAGAGGACGCACTAGCTGCATTGGATGCAGTGGTTGACGGCGGATTTAAGGAGAAACTTGTTTTGTTCTTACTTGCCACTGTCTTCAGCCCAACTACAAGTTTGAACATTCCGAGGACATATCTACATGTGGTAAAAGACATTGACCGTGTGTCAGAGTATAATTGGGCTTTGTTTGTGTTCAACAAGTTGAGAGATGCCGTGTTGGCATTTAAGTTACAGCCAAGTAAAACTTATATTTGTGGATGTGTATATTTTTTGCAGGTATAAAGATCAGTCTCATTTGATGAAAGTAGTTTTATTATAGTATAGTATTGGGTGTTAATTCTAAGCATGGTATGTCATCATTGTTTTCAACAGGTACTATTCTATGAGCAAGTTCATGTTGGGATTCGTGTTATACCGTTGTCACTGCGTCCAGCCATTAGGCTTAGTGTGTGGACGACTAAAAGACTGGCCAAGTTAAACCGCCTTCTAAAGAGGGAGGGTGGCTATAGTGAGGCAGAGGTAAATATAATTTGCTTTGTTTCATGGGTTTCATGGGTATGTGAACTGAGTATGTTGCACATACATAGGTCATTTTATATATTTGTGTTTCTTTTTCAAAAAATTCTAACGAACCAATTCGGCTGCATCTTATCACCCATGTAGCTCATGCCCGACAAGGTTGAACACCGAGATGTGGTGCAAAGAGTGAAGAAAGGGAAGGAGACTGATGTCATTGACCATGGTATGTTGAATATTCCAATTACATGCATTGTCTCCTTTATGTACGTCATAACAACAAAGTCCAAGTTTATGTCATCCGCATAAAACTAGTATTTTTCATTGACATTGATTAAATGCAGGTTCTAACAAAGAACACCGGTCATCCGTTGAAAATGAAAACGGCATCATATTGAAAGAGTTGAGTGCGGAGGTGAAGTCCGTGAAGGTTGCCTTGCGTACCATCTCGAAGGATGTGACAACCATGAGGGGGGAATACCAATCTCTCCCTAAAGCAATTGGAAACATCATTTCCGAGGGGTTGAACAGAATGAAATCAGAGATATTGGAAGGGATAGCTAATGGTACAATAGAGTCGGGACCGAAGTCGGTCCCGAAGTCGGACCTAGAGTCGGTCCCGAAGAGCAGTTCCAATAGTGATGGTTTATCTGAAAGAGATAAAATTCTAGGTGTCGTGATAAACAAAATGTCTGATGCTTTAGGTTGTGGTGCCCCCATGACATCCCCGGATAAACCAATAAGTGTTGTTCAGGTGGTTGCTTCCGCAGATCAGACACCTGTTAAAGGACGACGGAAGAAGGGGGCTGAAGAAGCAGTACGTAGACAACCTCAGAGGAAGGTCCGTGGATGATGTTTCCTCTCATCTTTAAGACATTATTTAATTTTTATTATGCATTCATTCATATTTTCTTCATGGTATATGTAGCCTATACTTTCAATTGGTATATTTACTGATTGATGGCTATATAGAGTTACATACTGTAAACATTTGGATATTCATGTCTAAGACAGAGTCTGTATCACGAATATTGTTTTCAATTGATTTTCAAAATTTTTAATATTTCTCCCATGTATTCCAATGACGGTTTGAGAATGTTATTTATGTCATGTCTCTCATTTTAGAAGTTGGTTGGATATTTTGACCATTTACATACATAAAATAACCCATTAAATGAGTGGGTTGGGTTTTAATGGGTTGGGTTGGATATGGGCCAAACATATTTTGTTAAATGGGCCTAAATGGGCAAATGGGTTTTTAAGGATCCAACCCATTGATTATCCATCCAAACCCACCCATTTGACACCCCTACATTGCATAAATAAATTTATAATATTTGGATATAAATGGTTACGTAGCTAATTTTGAACGACATGGCTTATACAAAATTGCCAACTATGTATTGTTGTCAATAATTTTTTAGGCAGTAAACCTGGATGAAAACCAACCACAACACAAGCTGAAGTCTCTCTCGTCGAGGGAGGCCAGTTCAAATATGTCGGAGGTTGGTAGGAAGCAACGGACAAGAAATACAAATGAACGGCTTCCTAGCAAGTATGTTAGTACACCATACACCAACCCAAAACCATCTTTAAAAGCGAACCTAACTCGGAAGGAAAAAAATAAAAGGGTGGTGAACAAGTCCTCTAAAGGAGGTCTAAAGGTAAGTTTTTCCATCTTCATAGGTATCGCAAATTCAGATAAATCGTTAATTTTTATTTATCCATCTACGCAATAGAACAACAAATTCGTTATACTATCATTGTATAACTTGAAACACTTGCGTAGGTCTCGGCAATTTTATTGAAACATCCAGTGTATGGAATCCGATACTTTGAACGAGAATTCTCAATTTTAGAGTACTGTATTGACTCCTCTCTAGAAAGCGAGTAAGATTTCATTTCCTCTATATTCAGTTTACATTATTATACATATACTATGTTGAATATTAGATAATGCTTGGTCCCATCCTAGTGTTGTCCCATCAAATGCTTTTAATGTGATTTGGGTTAGTAAAAAAGATCCATGTTTTAGTTATTTATTTTTTTACGAGGCCCAGGCCCATGTTGAATGTAAACTTCGATGACATGCATCAACACATCTTAGTCAAACTTACACACATGTTAGCAACTTAAAGAACATTCATATTATCGCAATTGTCACACATCTTAGTCAAACTTACACATATGTTAGCAACATGAAAGAACTATAATATTATGGCAATTCAAACACATATTACTCAAACTTACACACATGTTAGCAACTTAAAGAACATGTATATTATCGTAATTGTCACACATCTTAGTGAAACTGACACAAAGTTTTGCAACTTAAAGAGGATGCATATTATCAGAATGCACACACATATTAGTAGCAGTGACAGACATCTTACCTCTTTCATAGGAGTGTTTGCAGAAATTATTTCTAACGAATGTATCATTCTTACCTCTTTCATAAACATGTTCGTAGCAAGGGTGATTGGTAAGGTATGGCCACTTAATTATCGGACAGTTCGAACGGAAGAAACAAGGGACATGTGTCCATTCACGCTGCTCACTTCTTGTATTTTCATTTTTATTAACTATCATTCTTCTAACAATTTATATAGGGACCTACTCGCCCAAGATGATACGACTTTTATGTCACGGAGAATGGTACGAACCCTGTTACCCAACAACTGGGTCGTGTCTGATGTAAGTATTAAGATCAGTATTTTTTATTTAAAGAAGATATATTTACTATTTTCACATATTTTTTTTTTGATAGGTTATTTTCACATACTTATATAAGTTTATATGGTAGGTTATTGACTATGTCGCAAGCCAATTGGCTATGCAAGAGAAGGCACGATCTGGTGGGGAAATAACAATTTGGTACTTGCCCACAACATTTGCGGTACGTCTAAGTTGTTCATAATTCATATGTTCATGTAATACAACAAAATCGAGCAATGCATTATTCATATAAACAATTCTTGAACTGACATTTGACTATAACCGTTGAGGTGATGTAGTTGAATATAGGAAAAGAACAAAATATTACCCTCTAACCATAAGTATCCGTGTTGTGCAGCAAAGTAGTACATGAGTGAGCGTACAAGGGGAGTGGTGGATGACATAGACAAATTTTTCAATGTCACCAAACGCTATATAGGGGATGGATCAAAATGTAGTAAGGTACGGTGCCATATATGATGCATACACACTCATAAAAGTTTACCATCATCTGTTCAGAGGGATGAACTGATTTATTTAATGGTGTTCATATGTGGCACACAGATTTACATCCCTATTAACGACTCAAATACCCATTGGTATTTGGTCGTGGTTGACGTAAGGGAAAAAGAAATTCAATATTTTGACACCATGAGCTCGAGTCTTCACTTTGCTGGTAGAAAAAAACAAATTGCTGCCATGGTGAGTCCTTCGGATTGCCAATTCATACTTTCCATGATGGGTTCAGTTGAGGGCAACTGGTTGAGTTAATAATTTCATTTTTTTATGTAGGTTAAAGCATTAAATGATTTCATGTTGCATCCTAAAGTGACACCAACAGCAAATTTTGAAGATTTAGATATGACAAGTTGGCCAGTTGTCACTCCTCCAGCAGTCCCAATTCAGCCGGACGGGTAAGTATATCATAAAACAATACACTCACCAAAATTGTTACTTTCATATTTACTAGTATTTGGAGGCAATATGTTCAGTCTCAATTGAAGACTGTTACTGTTCTAATGCACATCTAATTATTTCAGGTCGGGTTGTGGCATTTACGTAATCCAATTTATGCGATTACCAATTCTTTCTCCCCACTATCAATCCGTGGTAATATAGAGGCACTTCCATTGTACTCTTCATGAATTTTAAAACTTTGTAATTGTTTTGACTGCTGCAATCATTGTTGGTTTATGTAGACTGCAACGGATGCAGACCGACTCAACATTGTGTTACAGTTAGTGCTGCATGACTCCAACCAATTGAAGACTGAGCTCATTGCGAAAGCTGAATCATTCAGAACCACTAACTTAAAAACATAATGTTATTACAGTCTTTGTTGCATTCTAATTTTCTTGTGATGATATGATGCAAATAAAAGCATTACGTTGAAGCGCATTGGCAGGAGCAACTAAATTGAAGATGGCAACAAAATGCAAGTCCTGACATCATTGTGCAACTTTGTTTGGAATTTTTAGGCCAAAATGTGCATACTATTGTATATAAAACGTAATAGAACATTGTAAATAACATGTTTGTAATTACCGTCATTGAAAACATTTCCGTATGGTTAATAATAGTGTTACGATATTACGTTTGATTTTAGACTTTATTGAATAAATATTTGACAATGTTGAAGTACCAGGTTTAGCAGGAGAAATTAAGCACTTAATGGATTGTTCTACAGGAATCAGAAAAGTAAAGAAAAACGATCGATCGCTCGCAAACCCACTAAAAAAACCGATTGATCGCAATCCTTTGATAATTTAACTGCCCAGAAATTTGCGATCGATCACTTCAATTTGCAAAGGAAATAAACGATCGATCGTATTATTCTCTGTACAATTTATGGGAAAATATGATCGATCGATAACTTAACAAAGGAATAGCGATCGATCGGTAAATCACTTTTGGGAATTTTGCGATCGATCGGTTTAATTTGCAAAGTAAATAAACGATCGATCGTATTATTCTCTGTACTATTTCTGGGGAATATGCGATCGATCAATAACATTATGAAAGGAATTACCGATCGATCGGTACAGAGTTTCACTTTTGGGAATTTCGCGCTCAATCCTTTTGATTTGCAAAGGAAATAGCCGATCGATCGATCCCATTATTTTCTGTACAATTTATGGAGAATATGATGATCACTCCAATTCTTGATACTCATGCTCCACATCTCTTCTTCTCTCCCTTTCACATGACTCCGATGTTGCATGCTCATATTGGTAATCATCATCCTCCATTCGATCATATTGGTCATCACCACGGTCATGGTATGTTCATAACGGTCATGGTCGTCCTGGACATCCAGATGATCATACTGGCCCCGACTTCGACGACGCTCATAAGGCTCAGGGTCTTCTTGGTCTTGGTCTGAATGCTTATGCCCATGCTCAGGCTGTTCATACCACCCACGATCATCCTCTGGTTCAGTGTGATCATGGTCCTTCTCCCTCTGACCATGTCGGTCCCTCTCATGTTTCGATTCAACCCGATCATAATTAGATTCCCTTTCACCAGACCGCCCACGATCATGGTCATGGTCTTCAACATCATAGTCTCTTTCACTCTCCCTCTCTCGTGTGCGATCACGATCACGCTCATAGTCATGACCACAATCCCAACCTTGGTCTCTATCACGATCACGAGTTCGGTCGCGATCCCGACCCCGGTGTCTTTCTCTTTCCTTGTCCCTTTCACGATCTCTGTGGTGCCTATCCTCCCTATGATCACGATCCCTATGTCTGTCATGGGAGCGTTGATGCTATTTCTCCCATTCCCTCTCTTTGTCCCTTCTCCTTTCACGTGATTTTTCCATATCCCTGAAATCAATTCATTTAAAATCCATAAAAATAAGTGCAGTGATGAAGCTGTGGAACAACAACTGTTTTGCAGAAACGAAAAACTTCTAGCAGGACCATCATTTATATAGACAAGTTTAAAATAGTGCTTAAACATGAAACTTCTGGGGAGAATATGCGAATGATCACTCCAATCCTTGATACTCATGCTCCACATCTCTTGTTCTCTCCCTTTCATGTGACTCCAATGTTGCATGCTCATATTGGTAATCATCATCCTCCATTCGATCATATTGGTCATGACCACGGTCATGGTATTGTTCATAACGGTCATGGTCGTCCTGGACATCCAGATGATCATACTGGCCCCGACTTCGACGACGCTCATAAGGCTCAGGGTCTTCTTGGTCTTGGTCTGAATGCTTATGCCCATGCTCAGGCTGTTCATACCACCCACGATCATCCTCTGGTTCAGTGTGATCATGGTCCTTCTCCCTCTGACCATGTCGGTCCCTCTCATGTTTCGATTCAACCCGATCATAATTAGATTCCCTATCACCAGACCGCCCACGATCATGGTCATGGTCTTCAACATCATAGTCTCTTTCACTCTCCCTCTCTCGTGTGCGATCACGATCACGCTCATAGTCACGACCACAATCCCAACCTTGGTCTCTATCACGATCACGAGTTCGGTCACGATCCCGACCCCGGTGTCTTTCTCTTTCCTTGTCCCTTTCACGATCTCTGTGGTGCCTATCCTCCCTATGATCACGATCCCTATGTCTGTCATGGGAGCGTTGACGCTATTTCTCCCATTCCCTCTCTTTGTCCCTTCTCCTTTCACGTGATTTTTCCATCTCCCTGAAATCAATTCATTTAAAATCCATAAAAATAAGTGCAGTGATGAAGCTGTGGAACAACAACTGTTTTGCAGAAACGAAAAACTTCTAGCAGGACCATCATTTATATAGACAAGTTTAAAATAGTGCTTAAACATGAAACTTCTGGGGAGAATATGCGAATGATCACTCCAATCCTTGATACTCATGCTCCACATCTCTTGTTCTCTCCCTTTCACGTGACTCCGATGTTGCATGCTCATATTGGTAATCATCATCCTCCATTCGATCATATTGGTCATGACCACGGTCATGATATTGTTCATAATGGTCATGGTCGTCCTGGACATCCAGATGATCATACTGGCCCCGACTTCGACGACGCTCATAAGGCTCAGGGTCTTCTTGGTCTTGGTCTGAATGCTTATGCCCATGCTCAGGCTGTTCATACCACCCACGATCATCCTCTGGTTCAGTGTGATCATGGTCCTTCTCCCTCTAACCATGTCGGTCCCTCTCATGTTTCGATTCAACCCGATCATAATTAGATTCCCTATCACCAGACCGCCCACGATCATGGTCATGGTCTTCAACATCATAGTCTCTTTCACTCTCCCTCTCTCGAGTGCGATCACGATCACGCTCATAGTCACGACCACAATCCCAACCTTGGTCTCTATCACGATCACGAGTTCGGTCGCGATCCCGACCCCGGTGTCTTTCTCTTTCCTTGTCCCTGTCACGATCTCTGTGGTGCCTATCCTCCCTATGATCACGATCCTTATGTCTGTCATGGGAGCGTTGACGCCATTTCTCCCATTCCCTCTCTTTGTCCCTTCTCCTTTCACGTGATTTTTCCCTATCCCTGAAATCAATTCATTCAAAATCCATAAGAATAAGTGCAGTGATGAAGCTGTGGAACAACAACTGTTTTGCAGAAACGAAAAACTTCTAGCAGGACCATCATTTATATAGACAAGTTTAAAATAGTGCTTAAACATGAAACTTCTGGACGGATTACACCCAATGTGTAAACAACGAAATGTAAAACAATTTGGACAAATTTACAGAAATGAAACTTTAATCTATTGCTGAGCACATACATAACCAAGTAAGGCTCAAATAAAAACCACGAAATGTAACCATTTGGACAAATCTTACCGGTCTGCACTCTGATCCTCTCATGCCCTTGGCTCCTCAGAGCGAGATGGTCCTCCTGACTGCACTTGCTCCCTGTGCAATTAATGGACATATGTAACCAACTGGACCAGCTAAATGTATCAAAGTGCCTTCACAGAATTAATACTCAAACAAAGATATCACTTCAATCAATTGCAAAATTTAACATATCCATAATAATTTCCCAAAATTCCCAGGCATTCCACTTAAAAACATTAGGGTAGCAAATTCCTTTTCATTTATTTTTCAAAATGCAAAGGCCATATTTATTTTCATAAAACCCATAAATAATTTGACATAATTCTTTGATCTTTTGTAAGATATTTGATTAAACATGAAATTTTTGTGAAGTATTGTGACATAGTCTACGAGTTAAAGGGTTTAGTAAAAAATTTCACATATTTTAGGGCTTGAGTGAGAGTTAGTATAGTTTGAGTTAGAAAATGTAATGATTTTGATATTGGATGTAAATATGTCCTAAGTATTGTAAAATTTCTCTGTCTTGGTAAAAACGTTATTTACGATTGTAAAGTTTTTGTCGAAACATGTAATGGGTGACAATTAATGTCCTATTTCAATTTGGTTAGGTGGCTATATGGATTTTAGTGTTTATTAATAAAAGTTTAGTAATAAATTGTTAATGTTTGTCAAATATGATATTTTATCTCATGAGTGATATAAGTTGTGTCTAATGTTGTTTAAAGTTTGTCAAAATATATAATCTTTGTCAAAATTTGTAAATTTAAAATAATTTCATATATTTTAGGGCTTTAGTGAGAGTTAGTATAGTCTGACTTAGAAAATATAATAATTTTGATATTGACTTGTAAAATCTCTCTGTATTGGTAAAATATTTATTTGATATTGTAAAGTTTATGTTGAAACATGTAATGTGTGACAATTATTGTAATATTTCAATTTGGTTAGGTGGCTATATGGATTTTAGTGTTTATTAATAAAGATTTAGTAATAAATTGTTAATGTTTGTCAAATATGATATTTTATCTCATGAGTGATATACATTGTGTCTAATATTGTTTAAAGTTTGTCAAAATGTATAATCTTTGTCAAAATTTGTAAATTTAAAAATTTTCATATATTTTAGGGATTTAGTGAGACTTAGTATAGTTTGAGTTAGAAAATGTAATAATTTTGATATTGGATGTAAATATGTCGTAAGTATTGTAAAATCTCTCTGTTTTGGTAAAAACGTTATTTAAGGTTGTAAAATTTTTGTCGAAACATGTAATGGGTGACAATTAATGTCATATTTCAATTTTGTTAGGTGGCTATATGGATTTTAGTGTTTATTAATAAAAGTTTAGTAATAAATTGTTAATGTTTGTCAAATATGATATTTTATCTCATGAGTGATATAAGTTGTGTCTAATGTTGTTTAAAGTTTGTCAAAATATATAATCTTTGTCAAAATTTGTACATTTAAAAAAATTTCATATATTTTAGGGCTTTAGTGAGAGTTAATATAGTTTGACTTAGAAAATATAATAATTTTGATATTGACTTGTAAAATCTCTCTGTATTGGTAAAATATTTATTTGATATTGTAAAGTTTGTGTTGAAACATGTAATATGTGACAATTATTGTAATATTTCAATTTGGTTAGGTGGCTATATGGATTTTAGTGTTTATTAATAAAGATTTAGTAATAAATTGTTAATGTTTGTCAAATATGATATTTTATCTCATGAGTGATATAAGTTGTGTCTAATATTGTTTAAAGTTTGTCAAAATATATAATCTTTGTCAAAATTTGTAAATTTAAAAATTTTCATATATTTTAGGGATTTAGTGAGACTTAGTATAGTTTGAGTTAGAGAATGTAATAATTTTGATATTAGATGTAAATATGTCGTAAGTATTGTAAAATCTCTCTGTCTTGTAAAAACATTATTTAAATTGTAAAGGTTTTGTCGAAACATGTAATGGGTGATGTGATATTTTATCTCATGAGTGATATAAGTTGAATTTGTCTAATGTTAAAAAGTTTAAAGTTTGTCAAGTTTGTAAAATATATAATCTTAGTTATAAAATGGGAAGGTGTTTGTCATACGTCGGTCTTCTAATTTGTACATTTAGTAAAAAATTTCATCAAAATATAATGTTAGTTGTTGTTTAATTTATTTCATGGAAATATCATGTTATAGTCATATGAGTATTCAAGAATAAAACAAAACAATCAAATAATAATTTATAGAATTTATTGTACTTATGGCTTGTAAAGAATATCAAAATTGCTTGTAATGAGAAGAATTTGATATTGACTTGTAGAGGAATGCTTGTATGGCTTATCAAAATGTAATTTTGGGAATTTTGTGGTCAAAATGTAATTTCGGGAGAATTTGGGGTTGAAATGTGATTTTGGAAAATTGGTCAAAAAATTTTGTATTTTGGGGTTTTGATTTTGGGAAAAAATTGATGGGAAATGGGGCCAAAATGTAATTTTAAAGTTTTTGTCAAAGTTGATTTTGGGAAGTTTTGGGGCCAAAATGTTATTTTTTGGAAATTTGGGACCAAAGTGGGGTATGAAAGTTTGGGCTTGGATTTGGTTTAATATGGATTGGGCTATTGGGATTGCTACTTAAATGGGATTTCTTAAATTTGTCCAATTATCTCTCTAGCAAAATTAGGTAAAAACCGGGTCGGGTTACCCGTCTCTTTCTTTCTATTTTTTGGCCCCCCACTTTCCTTCTTCTTCATTTCTCTCTTTTCTTTCTCTTTAATCTCACTCTCTCTCACGGCTTTCTTTTCGGACCAAGCCACCATGGCCAAGATCCTTATTCTTTCACCGGAAGCATGCACCGCCGGTACCGCCGGCGCCACCACCAATGCAGCAACTCTCTCTCTCGGCTTTTCTCCACTCTCTCTCTCCCTCTCGGCTTCTTTTTCTCTCTATTTACCCGTGTATGGGTCATGGGTTTTGTGTAATCCATGTGGGTTTGGTGTTTGTTCAAGACCATGGAGGTCTTGGGTTTGTGGAGCAAGAGCCAAGAGGTCACGGGTTTGGCGGGGTTTGGCCGTGGGTTGTGCCGTGGGTGGTGGAATGGTGGCTGTATGCCTTTGGCCGTGATATGGTTGTGGGTTTTGTTGAAATCAAGAATGGTGGTCTTGGGTTTGTGGAGCAAGAGCCAAGAGGCTCACGGGTTTGGCGGGGTTTGATGGTTTGTGCCGTGGGTGGTGATATGGTGGCTGTATGCCTTTGGCCAGTATGTTCTTTTGTTCATTCAATATTTGTATGTGGCTGTGTATTCTTGAAAGAACCAAGTTGAGAATAATGTTAGACATCCTTAAATGAAAATTGAAAGTCAAAATATACTCCCTTTGTTTAATGCTGTGGCTTTGTTGTTCTTTGTCTTGTTGAATTGTTGTGTGCTCAATTTGAAGGAAAACAGAAAACAAAAGAAAATAATAAATCCTTTTAAAAAAATGTGAGAATTCAAAAGAAACATATATTCCAACCTTACCTGTGCTGCCCCCTGTTTTGGACTCTCTTCCCCTTTTTATATCAAATGAATCATATTAGTTTGTTTAAAAGATTTCAAATTATTAGTTATAGATATTTGATAATAGGTGATTTTTTAACTCCTTAAAACACTGAGATTTAATTCAAATGTTTTAATTAATTAATTAATCAACAAATAATTTTGATATTAGAGTATGATAATTTAAATGAGCCAATAAGATATTTACACCTTGTTAATTAAAATTAATCCAATTAATGACCAATCATAATTAATTTGGATTAATTATGTGCCCAATGCCATTTAATTATTATCTCTGTTCATTAAAACTTCGGATATAATTTTTGGTAAAAACATTATTTAAGATTACTTTTATTGTAAACTGTTGGTTTAAAACCCTAATTTTTTGTCGAAACTAGTTTGTGTGAGGGTTAGAATGTAGCAAAATGGGTGACAATTAATGTCCTATTTCAATTTTGTTCGGTGGCTATATGGATTTTAGTGTCTATTAATAAAAGTTTAGTAATAAATTGTTAATGTTTGTCAAATATGATATTTTATCTCATAAGTGATATAAGTTGTGTCTAATGTTGTTTAGAATTTGTCAAAATTGTGTAATGTTTGTCAAAATTTATAAATACTAGGCTTTTGTGATTGTTAGTAATCATTGAGTAAATATTTCCAAAATGTCTCATAAAATGTTTAAAGATTGTCAAAGTTTGTAATTTTTCTCACATTTGGGATTAATTCTTTTTAGTGTTGTAATTTGTGTGTTATGATATATTATTTTAGTTAGTTTTTGTAAATACTAGGCTTTTGTGATTGTTAGTAATAATTGAGTGAATATTTACAAAATATCTCAACAAATGTTTAAATATTGTCAAAGTGTGTAATGTCTCTCACGTTTAGGATTAATTCTCTTTAGTGTTGTAATTTGTGTGTTATGATATATTATTTTAGTTAGTTTTTGTAAATACTAGGCTTTTGTGATTGTTAGTAATAATTGAGTGAATATTTACAAAAATATCTCAACAAATGTTTAAATATTGTCAAAGTGTGTAATGTCTCTCACGTTTAGCATTAATTCTCTTTAGTGTTGTAATTTGTGTGTTATGATATATTATTGTAGTTAATTTTTGTAAATACTAGGCCTTTGTGATTGTTAGTATTAATTGAGTGAATATTTGCAAAATGTCTCATAAAATGTTAAGGATTATCAAAGTTTGTAATTTCTCTCACTTTTAAGAATAATTCTCTTTATTGTTGTAATTTGTGTGTTATAATATGTTATTTAGTTTGTTTGTGTAAATACTAGGCTTTTGTGATTGTTAGTAATAATTGAGTGAATATTTGCAAAATGTCTCATAAATTGTTTAAATATTGTCAAAGTTTGTAATTTCTCTCACCTTTGGGATTAATTCTCTTTAGTGTTGTAATTTGTGTGTTATAATATATTATTTTAGTTAGTTTTTGTAAATAATGGCATTTGTGATGGTTAGTAATAATTGAGTAAATATTTGCAAAACGTCGCATAAAATGTTAAGAATTGTTAAAGTTTGTAATGTCTCTCACGTTTGGGATTAATTCTCTTTAGTATTGTAATTAGTGTGTTATAATATGTTATTATAGTTAGTTTTTGTAAATAATTGCCCTTTGTGATTGTTAGTAATTATTGAGTAAATATTTGCAAAACGTCTCATAAAATGTTTAACAATTGTTAAAGTTTGTAATGTCTCTCACGTTTTGGATTAATTCTCTTTGGTGTTGTAATTAGTGTGTTATAATATGTTATTTTAGTTAGTTTTTGTAAAAACTGCCATTTGTGATTGTTAGTAATTATTGAGTAAATATTTGCAAAACTTCTCATAATATGTTTAAATAATTGTCAAAGTTTGTAATTTCTCTCACGTTTTGGACTAATACTCTTTAGTGTTGTAAGGTAATTGAAAGTTTTGATAATATTTTAGTTTACTGTAGTACAATATTTGTTAATATGAGTACTATTTAGTTTATTCTTGTACAATGTATGTCATATTTTGTAACTTTTATGTCATTTATTGTAAACCGACTACCTACACAACCGGTCACAACTTTTTTTAATTAATTTTTTACTGTTGGCGGGACGCTACTGCAGACGGGACGTAAGTCAGACCCAAAGAAAAAAAGGGCGCTCAACAGTAAAGTGATAAATTATATGACGAATGCAATGACATAGTTCGGACTTCGGAATATCGAAACCATGAAATAATGAGGATCATTCTTCAGTAAGATTTATAATATCTTAAATATTAGTCTTTGATTTTATGATTTATAATATCTTAAATATTAGTCTTTGATTTTATGTGTATATTTTAATTACATTACCTACTTTGGTTGGTTTGGAAATAATGCTAGGACTTCCCAGACGTCCCACAATCCGAAGTCCGAACTATGTCATTGCATTCGTCATATATATATATTGATGTATTTGGTATCACTAATCATTGCATTCGTCAAAAATTATGTAATTTACTCTATTTTTGCCTAATCTAGTGTATTCTCGATTATATTTTATGACAGCCACAGAATGCAAATTCTCCTGAGTAGCTTCCTGGTTCCTGCCTGCCTGCCTACCTCATAAGCCCATTGGATGACTCTAGTTAATGTAAAAAAGACAAAAATAGAAAAAAGAAAAATAGATGATTCTTGTGCTCCTTTTCTTATGTAGGCCATAGAGTAGAGTAGAGTAGAGTAGAGTAATCTAATAGAGAAAGCTCAGCCAAAAGCAGTCAACCTCGCACCATTTTGGAAGATAGATCAAGAAAAAAGAAAACATATGATTAGAAAAAACAGGCCGCCACAACAGTCAAAAAAGTGATAAATTATATGACGAATGTAATGAAATAGTTCGGAATGTGAGACGCCTGGGAAGTCCTTTTCTTATCTGGATAATATTAATAGATTTAGTAATGACATAGTTAGAAAAAACAGGCCGCCACTCAAAAAAAATACCAACATACATAATAGATTTAGTAATTTTTTAAATAAATTGTGATTAAGGTAATATTAATTTTAATCTACCGTTTCATATTATTATACTGTGATATATATATATATAATTATATATATATATAATAAATATATTGAGATATTTATAGAAGCATCTATGCAAAGGAAAGGTAACCAACAAGTTTTTCGAGGCGTTTCGATTACACTTATTTTTTTCTTTTATGCTTTTAATATTTAATAAAGCCTGAGAATGACACATCGCATTTTTGGCTATAAATCGTCGCTCTCTTCCACTTGTCTTTGGCATTCTATCTCACTTTTCATTGCAAAACCCAATTTGCTTCAATATCTTGAGTTGTGTGACAATGGCCGACGAGGTGGTTCTGTTGGATTTCTGGCCCAGCATGTTTGGGATGAGGGTCAGGATTGCGCTAGCCGAGAAGGGTATCAAGTATGAGTACAAGGAGGAGGACTTGAAGAACAAGAGCCCTCTGCTTCTGCAGATGAACCCCATTCACAAGAAGATCCCAGTTCTCATCCACAACGGGAAACCAGTTTGTGAGTCCCTCATCATTGTTCAGTACATAGATGAGGTCTGGAAGGATAAGTCTCCATTGCTGCCCTCTCATCCTTACCAGAGAGCGCAAGCCAGATTCTGGGCTGATTTTGTTGATAAGAAGGTAAATTTTTCTGCAATTTAATTTCATTCTGTTTCCTTTATTCTTTTATTTTTTTTATTTTTTTTTTTATGTTATTTTAAGTTCTATCGAATCTAAAAAAAATAAAAAATAAAAAATAAAAACGAAAAAAATAAAGTCTCAGCCCATGTTTCACAGTTAAGTACTTCTTCAAGAAGTATTAAGAAATTGAACAGATAACCAATATTCAGTCTCATCCATCCGCACCTGCAGAGTGTAGTCGGGGGAAAAAATATGTCTTTGTCAAAAAAGAAAGGTGAACGAAATAAGGGGAAAGAAAATTGATGGTTAATGGTTTATATTTGCTTTTCATTGAAAAAAAAAAAAAAAATGTTAAATTGCATGTGGCTTGATGTTGGCCACAACCATCAATTATGATATTTTCATTTAACACGACTCACAAAGAGCTCTTACCAAAAAGCTGAGAAAAAGATTGTGAAGAGAAAAAAAAAAAATTGAAAGAGAAGCAGACCCGGTACGTTGAGGGAGTGATAGACGTGGAGTGAGAAAGAAATGGAGAGAGAGAAAGAAAAAGTTTTGGGAAAGAAAAAGTGAAAAAAAAAAAATTTTTTATTAATATATATTACATATGGACCATAAAAAATTGGGCTTTTTCAATTTGGGGGCCTCAAGCCATTCTTAAATGCTTAAAGGCTAGGCCGGTTATATAATCCTTGGAAAGTAGTAATACAATGTGTGTGGAAAATAAAATGCAGGTTTATGATGTTTCAAGGAAGCTTTGGACCACAAAAGGAGAAGAGAAGGAGGCAGCAAAGAAGGAATTCTTTGAAACCTATAAGATATTAGAGGGAGAGCTTGGTGACAAGCCTTACTTTGGGGGTGAAACATTTGGGTATGTGGACCTTGCTCTTGTCACCTTGCTACAGCTGGTTCTATGCGGTTGAGACCTTCTGGAGAATTGCAGCATAGAGGCAGAGTGCCCCAAGATTATTGCATGGGCTAAGAGGTGCCTGCAGAAGGAGAGTGTTGCCAAGACTCTTCCTGACCAGAAGAAGGTTTATGAGTTTGTTGGGCAGATGAGGAAAAGGTTTGGCTTGGAGTAGAGTAATCTGGAAGTGTCAGCATATTAGAATGGTTTAGAATGGTTGTGTAATAGTGTTTAATTACATTTTGTTATGTTTTCAAGTTTGGGTTTGTTTTATCTGGGTCCTTTAAACTTAGAAGACACTTTGGTGTGTCTGCCGAGCTTTAAATGTAAAGGACATGTATTGTATCGTGAATAAGAAAGACACTTTGTTGTGTATGCTCTATTTTAGATCAAACTGTGCCTTTATGCCATTTGGGGTATACAAAATTTTGGCATATGTGTGTAATAAAGCAAAGTTTGTTTTGATCTTTTTCACTTTATAACAATAGGATGTATTGCATTTGTTTTTCAAATAACTTGTATTTATCCTATTTTATCTCAACTCTAGCTTATCTTGTATTAGTTCAATAAGCATAGACCTTTATTTAAAGGCTGTTAAATTAATGAGAAAGATTGTCCAGTTTTCAAATAGAATTTTGGGTCGTTATTTTCTTTACGGTAGCAAAGCAATAAAAACTAGGTTTAATTACTATTTTGGTTCTTAACTTATGGGTTTTGTGTCAAAATGGTCATTATCCTTTTCAAATGTGTCAAATTGGTCATCAACCTTTCATCCTGGTGTCATTTTGGTTCTTCTTGTTAAGTGATTGATGTCGCTCAATAGTAAGCGGTACTTTGTAGTACGGTGTAAGGGGTTGTCGATTCTCAGAGAGTTGTGTTTTCAAAAGATAATGGATTGAATGCTTATAAAAATAAAAGTTGAATGATTTGAAAGAAATATATGAATAAAAGGCACTAGGGTTTCAAGGTGTTCTTTTATGCTAGTATGACTCGCTTGTAATCCCGGTTAAAAACCTTGTTCTAATAACAGTATACAATTGATTATTTTCCTTTAAAGAGCTTTTAACTTTGTTGAATTAAAAGAATTCAGGAACAGGAGAAAATAAGATGGCTAGAATAATGTTTAGAAAAACATTTCAATTTATAAAACACGATACTTAATTGAAACCATGAAATATTATTTCTTAATCATAAAAAAAACAGGATTGAACTTATAGAAAGTATGGAATAAAACATACATCAATAGGAATCAATAAATTAACAATCAAATGTATTTAATCAATAAAACTAAAGGGATTACAAATTATCCATACCGTTACAAAGGAAACATAACCCCTAGCCTTAATAAGGAGCTTAGGCAGTCATGGGAGTGAAAACCTAAGTTTTGGGAGAGAGAGAGAGCGTCAGTCTGTCTAATTTTCTTCCGTTTAGTCTAAACCCTCTTATTAACCCTAATCCTCTTCTCTAATTCGGACTTCAGACTCTAAACAGATTGGGTCCAATGGGCCTTGAGTTGGGAGAGTTTTAAAACACAATTGGGCTTTCTTTAAAACTGATTTCGCGCGAATCCAGTCGCCTAGAGCCTTATCCAGTCGACTGGATCTTCATTGAAATACCTCTTGGACTTTCTGCTTGATTTGGATTAATTAATTCAGTCGCCAGTCACCGATCCAGTCGACTAGATTCTTCAAGAATTGAAGTCGGGAGTTTCTGCCTGATTCTGGACAATTAATCCAGTCGCCTAGATCATCATCCAGTCGACTAGATCTTTCTTTATTTGAATTCTGGGGTTTCTACCTTAGAATCCAGTCTACTGGATTGTGGTTTAACACCTATTTTCTTCTCTTTTGCTCCTTCAAGCTTGCACCAACTTGCTCCAATCTGATCCAGCTTGTACCTACAATCAAACATAGCCCAAATTAACATCTAAGGGATTAAATTAATACACTTAAATGCATAAGTCATGTAATTCAATGAATTGAACAACAAACATTCATTTAAGTGTAATTAGACATGTAATGCAACACAACCCCAATAGAATCTCTCTAAAATGCATGTAAATAAGTCATATTTCATGACTTATCACACCCCCCAACCTGAATTTTGCTAGTCCCTAGCAAACTAAAAACAATGAAAACAACAAAACATAAATGAAACAAACTAACAAAACCACTTTCGCTGGCACTCTCGATTGCATTTAGCATATGCAATAAGCCTTTAAACCCCTAGGTGTCCCTAGTGGACGAGTTATAGTCTCGTGAGGGTTTACCAGAAGTGATACCCACAAACACTATCAAATTCTCAGTCTTGATTCACAATAAACACGTACAACATCATGCTATCAAATGAGAATAAAGTATCACACAAACAATGGTTTTCAATCATTAGCAAGCTTAAACAAATCAACCTCAATTTCAAATCTTTAGAAATTTTAACTAGGCCACAATCACTTGAAATTAAGCAATAAAAGCTACACAAGTTCCTTGATGTGTGAAGTGAACTAACTTAGAATCATGGGACTTTAATATCTTTCCAATATAATCATGTAGGACAATGGAATTCTCATTAGAAGAACCAACCAAGGCATAAGAACTTTTATTTTTTTCTTTTTTGTGTGAGGACTGTGCAATATCTAACTCTATTAAGCTTTTTAATTGACTCATGTATCAAGTATTAGACCAATGACTCCCGAACCAATTGGCTTAAGGGGCATTAGGTGTAGAGACATCTCTAAGAGTTTACTTACTTGAGTCAAAAAGGTTACGAAGCCAGACTAGTCACTCATATCTCAACCATGTGAATTTTTTACCTCTTTTGAAATAAGCTCTCATGGTTAGTTATTTCTCTTCTTTTCTTGTTTTTCTTTTTCTTTCTTCTTTATGCCAAGGTTAATCAACTAACAAGTCAACCACTTTTAATTTAGTAACAATTGGATGAATATTTCATTCCTCACAGATTACATGTTAGTGTGCTAGTACTTAGTTTAAGGTGTACAAGTGTAACACTCAATACTCGAAACAAACAATAGATGGCCATGTTCAAATATTTCAATCAAATAATCATGTGTTCATATGCTTAAGCTCACTAATGATTTTAAACCAAAGTCCAGAGTTCAACCAAATTCTCAAAGATAACAATGAAGCATGTGAATATAGCATAAATCAAAGACATCATTGCAAACCAAACAATTTTTTTCTTTTTCTCATTTTTCTGATTTTTTTTTTTAAATAAATGAAAGCAAATGGTTTCTAAACTATCAACAAGAACAACACAAAGTTCATCAAACAATCAAACAATCAACATTCCCCCCAACTTAAAGTTGACATTGTCTTCAATGTTCAAACAAATGCAAGTGAGAACAAGATACAAATCTTTAAATGAAAGTACAAGGGAAAAGGAAAGAAAGCACCTGATAGTATGACGACTCCTCAAGCTATTTATTGCAAAATGGTTAGATTCCTAAAACAAAAACAAAGGAAAACAAAAATAAAAACAAAATAAACTAACTATTGTACAATTACAAGGTAGAAACAGAAAAATCATCCCCCTGAACGGGATCCTCCAAAGGAATAGTTTCTTCCTCTGGCACTCTTCATTCTGGCAACATGCAAAGCCACTCCTTTGGAACTATTCAACAATGTCATTGAAAGTCTCATATCTTGAAGTGCTTTCCTCTTCGTTTTGTGCCTTTCAAAGAACTTGGTTTTCTCACATTCCTTCTCAATTTCCTGATCCACACTCATCTTTGAAGGAACTTCCATAGTAGAAGTGGCATGTGGTTCAATGGATGCACATGGTAAATCTCTTGGTGGTTGCTTCAACTTTAACTTGGGTGCATCTGGGTATGCATGTAAGAACTTCTTCTTGCTTCTTGGAGGCTTCTTAGCTTCAACTAGTTCTTCTTTCAACATCTGAGAAGAATCCAACAAAGAAGAAAAGTCAGTTAATTTAACATCAGGTTTTAACTCAATTGAAACAACATATTTAATAGGAAGAGTTTCAAAAGGGTCAGAAAAACAATTTTTATCAAACCCTTCTTGAGGTGCTGCCTCAATGAAGTTCAGATATTCACTCTTCATCCACCAATTGTTGTGGGTTCACATTGAAAATATTGAGCTTAGCAGTCATAGAACCAAAGGTGATCTTCATTCTTCTATTCCTGCAATTGATCAAAGCATTAGTTGTGGCAAGGAAAGGTCTACCTAAGATGATAGAAATATTAGCACTAGGATGTAAAGTAAGTTCAATATCCAAAATGATAAAATCAATAGGATAATAAAAATTTTCAACCTTTACCAATACATCCTCAACCACCCCCCTCGGCTTCCTTACAGAGCGGTCTGCTAACTGTAAAGTAACAGAGGTGGGTTTTAACTCACCTAACCCAAGTTGTAGATACACAGAGAAAGGAAGCAAATTTACACTGGCCCTAAGATCTAGCAATGCAAGTTCAATCATGTAATCTTTAATAGTACAAGAGATTGTAGGGCAGCCCGGATCCTTGTACTTTGGTGGGACCTTGTGTTGGATGATTGCACTAATCTGTTCTATCAAGAATGCAGTCTTCTTCACATGATACTTTCTCTTGACAGTGCATAAGTCCTTAATTACCTTGGCATAGAGTGGCATTTGCTTGATGATATGCAGTAAAGGCAAGTTAACCTTAACTTGATGCAAATGCTTCAAAATTTCACTGGTGACATCCAAATTCTTTGGTAATTTCAGGGCTTGTGGGAATGGTGCAGGGAATGGACATTTTTCAATGTCATTGGATTTAGCTATCCCACTCTCATCCTTTTCAATTGGGGTCTCCTTGGATTTCTCATTAGCTTTAGAAGTACCATTTCCAATTTCCTTACCACTCCTCAAATTGGTAACAGACTTGACTTCCTCAAACTTTTCTGTGTTGACAACCTTTGCACTCTGATTATTGGGATTAGGTTTGAGTTTGGGAAGGAAGCTTCCCTCTTTCAGTCTTACTCAATGCATTTGTGAGTCTAGCAACTTGGATCTTAGTCTCTCTCATCTTTTCATCTATTCTTATAAACATGGTCTCAAATCTTTAATTTGTTTACCTTGCTTTTGTATGAAAGTGTAAAGCATATCCTCCAAAGGTGGTCTAAATGATGATGAAGTGGTATGTGAGGTGTCAAAATTCCTTGGACCAGTGGGATTAAACACATTGTCACTCTTATAACTCAAATATGGATGATTTCTTAATATTTGGATTATAATTGTTCAAATATGAAGAATTATTTGGCCTGTATTGGTTGAATGCACACATTTGTTCTTTAGGCATATTTAGGAACTGAGACAATGACTTACATGCACTTGTAGTGTGATCTATCTCTTGGCAAATCCAGCATGCCTCCATAGGTTCCTCTCTGTAAACAGCATTTACACCTCTACTTCCCCTCAGCTTGAGTGTCTCTATCTCTTTAGTCAACAAACTGATCTTGGCACTCATGTTGTCCTCTTCCCTTAGTCTAAAAACACTACCAGCAGATATGGTAGTAGTACTCTTATTCCCATCTGTGGAATCCAATGGACTTGGTCCATTCCAGGTGTTGGAATTCTCAGCTATCTCATCCAAGTAGTCCATAGCATCTTCAGGCTCCTTCTGTAAGAATTCACCTCCACATGCAACTTGAACAAACTGACGATCCCTAGGAAGGAGTCCTTCATAAAAATAACTTACCAACCTCCAAGTGTCATATCCTATGTGTTGGGCAGAAGTTATAGGTATCCATGAATCTTTCCCAAGCCATGAATAGTGTCTCATCATTTCCTTGGACGAAATTAGAGATCTTCCTCTTTACTTGTTGGACTTTGTGAGGAGGGAAAAATTTCTTGTAAAACTCTTGGGTCATCTCCCCCCCAATTTCCTATGGACCTAGGCTTTAATGTGTACAAGAAACCTTTAGTCTTGTCCTTGAGTGAGAATGGGAAGAACCTCAATTTAGCTATCTCAATCACATTCTGTGCATAGATACTATCAATCACTTCCTTAAAAGCTCTCACATGCACATAAGGATTTTCATTCTTCAATCCCCTAAAATCAAGAAGTATGGCCATCAACCCTTGTTTGATTTCCACATGAGGTGCATTTGGAGGAAACATAATACATGAAGGGATAGAGCTCTGAGTAGGGTGTAACAGCTGATACATGGTCCTCCTAGGTGCCTCAGGTGGAACTACTCTTTCTCTATTTTCAGCCATAATAGAAGATGTGGTTGAGCTTGTAGGTGTATCAAATAGACTTCCAAAGAATGCCTCAGAAGTTTCCAGTCTGCCTTTACTGTTTCTAACCCAAACGGTCATGCACAGTAAAACAATACAGATTAAAGCAACAAAATAAACAAATAAAAGAAAATAAATAAAAGAAAAACAGAATTAAGAGAGAATGGAATGAAGTTACCAATAGAATGATCCACCGGTAACCTTGTCCCACGAAATTGTCTTTTGAATAAGCTGAAACTCCCTGGCAAAGAAACAAAAATTGATGTCGCTCAATAGTAAGCGGTATTTTGTAGTACGGTGTAAGGGGTTGTCAATCCTCAGGGAGTTGTGTTTTCAAAAGACAATGGATTGAATGCTAATAAAAATAAAAGTTGAATGATTTGTAAGAAATATATGAATAAAAGGCACTAGGGTTTCGGGGTGTTCCTTTATCCTAGTATAACTCCCTTGTAATCCCGGTTAAAAACCTTGTTCTAATAACAGTATACAATTGATTATTTTCTTTTAAAGAGCTTTTGACTTGGTTGAACTAAAAGAATTTAGGAACATTTTATAACCGGAGAAAATAAGATAGCTAGAATAATGTTTAGAAAAACCTTTCAATTTATAAAACAGGATATCTAATTGAAACCATGAAATATTCCCCCTTAATCATAAGAAAAACATGATTGAAATTATATAAAGTACGGAATAAAACATACATCAATAGGAATCAATAAATTAATAATCAAATGTATTTAATCAATAAAAACTAAAGGAATTACAAAGTATCCATACTTTTACAAAAGAAATATAGTCCCTAGCCCTAGCAAGGAGCTTAGGCAGTCATGAGAGTGAAAACCTAAGTTTTAGGAGAGAAAGAGAGCGTCAGTCAGTCTAATTTTCTACCGTCAAATCTAAACCCTCTTATTAACCCTAATCTTTTTCTCTAATTCGGACTTCAGACCCTAATCAGATTGGGTCCAATGGGCTTTGAGTTGGGAGAGCTTTAAAACACAATTGGGCTTTCTTTAAAACTGATTTTGTGCGAATCCAGTCGCCTGGAGCCTTATCCAGTCGACTAGATCTTCATTAAAATGCCTCATGGACTTTCTGCTTGATTTGGATTAATTAATCTTGTTGTCTGGATCACCATCCAGTTGACTGGATTCTTCAAGAATTGAAGTCTGGAGTTTCTGCCTGATTTTGGACAATTAATCCAGTCGCCTAGATCATCATCCAGTCAATTGGATCCTTCTTTATTTGAATTCTGGAGTTTCTGCCTAGAATAGTCTGCTGGATTCCAATCCATCCTGGATGTCTCCAGTCTGCTGGATTGTGGTTCAACACCTCTTTTCTTCTCTTTTGCTTCTTCCAGCTTGCACTAACTTGCTCCAATCTGATCTAGCTTGTACCTACAATCAAACATAGCCCAAATTAACATCTAAGGGAATAAATTAAAACACTTAAATGCATAAGTCATGTAATTCAATGAATTGAATAACAAACATTCATTTAAGTGTAATTAGACATGTAATACAACATAACCCCAATAGAATCTCTCTAAAATGCATGTAAATAAGTCATATTTCATGACTTATCAGTGATAGATTGAAAATACTGATGTGACTAATGGTTAATAATAATAATAAATGGTGACGTGACAAGTCAACTTAAAAAAAAAAACACCATCCAATAATTTGGTTCCAACATCATATTTTTTTTTTCAAATAACAAATGGTTTTATTAAAATAATAAAAAATAGTGACGTGACAAGTCAACTAAAAACAAAAATCACCATCCAATAATTTGGTTCCACATCATATTTTTTTCAAATAACAAAATAAGGAGTAACACACCTTATCCAAATCCCTTAAAACCATCCAAGCCAAAATATTCGACGTTGGAGATCGGAGAGCCGTCGCAACCGACTGGTACAAACCAACGACCTCAAGCTGATTGTCTCCTCCACAATCCAATCTAGCGTCCTAATCTCTCTCTCTCTCTCTCTCTGGGTTTTGTGTGTCATTAATCTGGTTTTTAGTTATCGGTTTTTGATGAAGAGTGGTGGGTATCTGTTTGGTTTTCGAGAAAATCTGAGCAAGAAAAGGCGATCTAGGAATTGGGGTTTTGCTTTGAATTCCTTTTTGTATTTTTCATTTTGAATGTGTGCTTTTGTATTTTATCATGGTCTATTATATAGGATTTAGAATTGTGCAATCTTTCTCATTAATGATCGAAGCAGCCTTTAAATAAAAGTCAGTGTTTATTTAACTAATACAAGATAAGTTAGAGTTGAGATAAGATAGATAAATGTAAGCTATTTGAAAAACAAATACAACTAGATGTTTAAAATACATATACATCTAGTTGTTAATTACAAAGTGATAAGATCAAACTAACTTCTTATGTGATCTATTAATGTGAATGTCAGGTCAAACCACCCGATATACAAAAGGTTGATGTTAGGAAAGCTACCAGAGAATTTCATTAGTCTTTTTAATTTAGGGAAAATTACTTTGAATTCTCCTCAGGTTTAGCGTGAGTGCATTAATCTTCTCTGAGGTTTTGGTTTGTACATTAACTTCCCTTACTTTTTAAAATAATCTACAATCACATCCCCTACCATTAAATTGCATTAAATCAACTAACAAAAGTTGAGAAAAATATTTTACCCTCATTCAAAAATACAATTTCTCTCCCAACCTCACTCCTCAATCTCTCTCTTCCTCAGATCTCTCTCCTCTCACTCACCTCATCTCTCTTTCTCAGATCTCCCCTCTCAGGATGAGCCAAATTGAAAACAACTATCAGGGTGGTGCACAGTCCCAATACATTTTGTGTTGTTGCCTATCAATTATCATGCATAGCCTGAGGTTTGGGTTGTCCATGCCAGTCCAGATTTTAGTTTCCGATTCATTATTAAATATTAAAAAAAGGTAAAGTACACTGAAATCTCCTTCTTTTGGCGAAACTAGACCCTCTGCATCTTATTTTGAAAAAATGACAGTTCGCTCCAACTTAAGCAAATTAATTAACACTCCGCCCCCTTTTGACCTAGATTGACTAACGATATTAACTTATAAATGGAATATTTATTTTTTAAGTTAGAATATTCTCATTTATCAGTTAGCCTAACTTGAAATAGTGAATTATCAACTGTAGTTAGTTGGGTCAACAGTAAAATTAGAATTTTTTTTTTTTTTTTTCTCTAGCATTTATTTCTCTAGTTTTCTTTTTGTAATTTCTTGGTCATGATTGGCTAGACTTTTAGCTTGGGCTAAGGGGGAATCCAAATTTGTAAGGTAAACTAATTTCTTTTAAATCCATTTTGAGTTTCAATGTTTAAGATTTATTATTTGATTGTTCTTATCTTCTTATTATTTCTTTTATTTGTGGTTCTATGATTTGAATCTTTTCATGAGTTCAATCATGTTTTTCTCATAGTTAAGTAAAGATTTTAGTTCCATTAAATTTAAGAACTCTTAATTTCATTGGATATTACTTTTTACTACATTGTTGCTAGATTAATTAGTACAATGTCGATTTTAGGTTTTTCCAATGTAGTTATTTATTATGTGTTTAAATTAATGAACAATCAAATAGTATTTCTAACTTAGGCTTTATATGGTTTTTATGCAAATGTTCCAATTGAGGGTTTGGGATGTGAAATCCCCAATTGTGTAATTTTATGGATTTATATTGAATTAATTTATCTTATTAAATTTGAGGAACCCAAAGCCCTAGCAATTTTTAGATTGAAGTTTCTTTACTATCTAAATTGTGAGTTTTCAAAACAACCAAAACATTTTATTGATTTAATTTCTAGTGTTACGTGTTTATTTTAAAACTCTTTCTCCGTACTACGACAATCCACCTTACCATATATACTACCATTTTACCTTATACATCCACACACATATTCATACATATTAAATTTGATTCGACTCCATTAAAAAACGACATTTTGGGGGTCGATTAGTTGGCAAAACCCAAAGACTGATACATCAAACCTTATCCTTACCTCCTCCAACTCTTTACCTTCCCTCATGCGCGTGTGTTGGACTCGTCTCTTGCATTAGACACTTAAGTCCAATAACTCTAACCATTTACAAATGAATAACGATTCCCTCTACTAATCAATATGGATTCTTTTTTTTTTTAAAACACTAACTCCTTACTTTAAGACACTACAAAAAACTTGCTCTATTTCGACCCAATTATTTCAAGGATTCATTAAAAACTCTCGAAATAAGGCTAAAAAAGCGTGTGTGAGAAAAATATAATACAACTATTTCAACGGTTATTGATAAACCCTCGAAATAAGCACAAAAAAGGAAATAGACTCATCCTGCTTCAACGGTCATTAATTAAAAGCTCGAAATAAGGAATTGAGTCCTCCTTATTTCGACGGTCAATTAAAGCTTCGAAATAGATAAAAGAAAAAAATGCACGGACACAAAAAAAAAAACAGATAATATAAAAACCCTAAATCGTATACTTTCTTCTTCTCCGTACATTTCGACGGCCAGTAAAAACTCTAACTCTCCCACTCTCTCAACTGAAGGGAGGCACCAAAATATTTCTTTCTCTTCCAGGGTGTTGCAGAGCAATTATTAGGGTTAGGGCACCAATCCATTTGTACTATAAGATTCTGAATCATCTTCCACCACACGCTTCTCTCTCTCCCATATCCGATTCTACAAGGTATGATCCTCTACGGCGTTCATATCATTGCATTTTTTTCTTTAGTCATTCGAGTACTTTCAAATTTTAATGCTTTGAGGCAAGAGGGGACAGCGAGGAAGGATTACATTGGAGCAGATCCTTTGAGTAGGAGTGCAGCCATGGAAGCATTGCACGCTTACCCTGGTAGGTCTACGCTTTTGTTGGATCTGCAACTCAACGTTAAAGAGGAATCTGATGAGTTCAGATTGCCGACCAAAGAGGTTTATTCTCTATAGAGGCCCATTTTTTCAGTCCACGGTGGACCAAACCCAACATCTCAGTAATCCACCAGGGGCCCAGAGCCCAACAAGCCCAGTGCTCCACAGTGGACAAAACATGAATAAAAGTGGCCCAAAAGCCATCCACCGGGCCCAAGCACCAAAAAGACCAACAAGAGCCCAGCCCATGTACTCCCCAAGCTCAAGTCTGCCGCACAAGAGAAATCTGAACTAAATTCAAAAAAGAGAGGGAAAATGGCTCTCAAACACCATTTTTTCCTCCTCTCTTGGCGCGGTGCTCGAGGCTCTGAAGGGAGACATTCCCAAAGCAAAATCAGAGTTCCAAAGCAACAATAATCATGACAAAAGATTGGTTTTCTTCATTAACCAACATACAAGCGTGGTCTATGGCAGCCCAGAAAAGAAGGAGGCTGGTTTTCCACACCACCCACTGGTCCACGGCGGATTACCCAGCAGTCCACAGCAAGTTCAGGCACAGAACAATCTGCGGCGGCGGCACCAGCTGCAGCAGATGACAAAGAGGATGATACAAGGTCTGAAAAGACCAATAAATCTCCCATGGCCGCCCAAATCAGTACCATCTGAAATGGGTAATGATGAAAAGCCAGCTGGTTATTTCCTTTATCCACTGGTCACGGTGGACCTCAGCACAAAGCAGTCCACGGCAGCACCAGCTGGGACAAAATGATAATCAAGGCTAAAAAAGACTTGAGAAATCTGCCATGGCCACCACCACTCAAGGACGACGACCACCACAGCCCAGCACTCCGGTGGTCCTTGCTCCTCCACATCATGGAACTTAGGAAGCAAGGTTTGGAGGTAGGGGAACCAATTTACTCAAATTTCATTTGATCTGCCGCAACAGAAAAGGTATCAATTTGCTGGGAAATGATACCAAAAATGGTAAGATCAAATCTAATTAATGCAAAACGTATGTGGGTCAAGTCACCTTAATTGTTTCAGATCATTACCGAGCATTAAATGCTCGTCACTTCCTCCCTCATTAATGGCCTGAAATCCGCCGTTCACCGCAGACCAAATCAGATCTGCGGCAGATGAAAACCATCAGCTCAGCCCCAAAATTTAAACCTTGTCAAATCTCAGCCCCTCTATCTCTTGGTTAAACAATGATTCTCATGATGAGGAGGATAACAAATAAAACCATTAGATACAAACGCCATTATAAATAGGGCTGAGAAGAAGGAAAAGGGGTTGGTCTTTTGCTGGTTAGAAATCCTTAGACTGGAATTTCTCCATTAAAAGCTTACTTCAAAAGCTCCAGAAATACAAAGGCCAATAGCAGTCCACGGGACACTTCCTGTAGGTCTACGGTGGACTAAAAACACTTTTAGTCTGCCACAACAGAAAATTCCCAACAAACACTCAACTAAACACTCCGTACTGACTCATGTACGTTTTGCACAGTAAATGGTTCTCTTCCTACTCCCAAATCTCTCAAGTTCCATGATTATTGTGTTTCTTTGATCTGCTCCTACTTTCTTGCAAGCCACAGAAGAAGTCAAGCGTACTATGTTCAGTCTCTTGATCCACGGCACTGGACCTTGATTTCCATTACTTGTCATACTTGTCATGTCTACTGTATTTTCCACCACTGAATGTGCAAATTTGTAATGTATTCTCCCATGTGTTGTTCTCTCTATGTTGTAATTACTGAATGTTCTGGTGGAAGTGGAGTTCAAAATTATTAGTTTATTTTGATCTGCGGTATTAGCTTCATTGGTCTACCGTAGCCTCCTACGTGAGCATTGCAGCCTGGTGGACTGAAGAATACTAGAGGGAAATGCACCATTAGCCTCTAAGTGGTCTACCACACTTGGAGTAGAGTTTTGGGCTCAACATCCCCCGCACACACAAATCCGACCCGTATCCAGCCCGTCTGTGGATTGATACGCGGCCTATACGGTGCTGAAATTTTTGGCATCCACATTCTCTTTGCCATATTATACTTTATATCTTAGTTATTTGACTTCCGAATTTCAATGAAATTTTTGTCTTGGTCAGTTGACATAGTCTATTAGGTATGTAGCTTATTTAGTACAAATGGCAAGAAAAAAGAGGTGTCGAGGAAGAGAAACTAGTTCATAACCTTCCTAAGGACCTCAGGAGGGACATAAAGCACCATCTTTGCTTAGATCTTCTCAAGCGAGTGAGTACTAACTATACAATAAATGGCCTTAAAGAAATTTTTGCTAACATGCCATTGTCCAAACCCCTCACCATGTACTTTGATGTTCCTGAGCCTTGAAGGCAGCATGACATTGTTCACATAACAAATTCTTTTCATGCAATGTTTTGACTCTAAACATACTGCTCACTTTAATGCTTTGGTAGTATCATTTGATAAATTGTTATTTATATCTAGATAGTTATTTTGAACATATGTGGCACGTCAATAAATTATGGATTGAGGCAGATGATTCTACAGATGATGCACCTGAAATGCACCTGAAATTTTTCCCTATTTAGCAATAAATAATTCTTTTTTGTTAAAAAAAATAAAAACACTTATTTCGAGGGTCATAACCCTCGATAAAGAAAAAAAAACTTATTTCGAGGGTTATGACCCTCGATAAAGAGAATATACTTTCTTTGCTAACATGCCATTGTCCAAACCCCTCACCATGTACTTTGATGTTCCTGAGCCTTGAAGGCAGCATGACATTGTTCACATAACAAATTCTTTTCATGCAATGTTTTGACTCTAAACATATTGCTCACTTTAATGCTTTGGTAGTATCATTTGATAAATTGTTATTTATATCTAGATAGTTATTTTGAACATATGTGGCACGTCAATAAATTACGGATTGAGGCAGATGATTCTACAGATGATGCACCTGAAATGCACCTGAAATTTTTCCCTATTTAGCAATAAATAATTCTTTTTTGTTAAAAAAAATAAAAACACTTATTTCGAGGGTCATAACCCTCGATAAAGAAAAAAAAAAACTTATTTCGAGGGTTATGACCCTCGATAAAGAGAATATACTTTCTTCGAGCGTTGGGAAGGCCTAGAGGTGGGCTCGGGTTGGGCGGGTCGGGTTTGGGGGTAATATTTCACCCTACCCGACCAAGTCGGGCTTAGAGAAATCATATCCGTTAACCATCCGAAGAGCCAATCGGTTCGGTCGGTTCGGGTGATCGGGTTGGTCGGGTTTGCACAATCAAATAATCCTATAAACCCAACCAAAAATCTCACACAAAAAACATAAAACATATCACAATCAGTCTCATAAATTTCATTAAAATTAAAACTTGAACTTCAAAACCATTACCAACCTAAATAACAATCCAAAATCCATGAGATTCAGATATGGTATAAAGAGATTCGAGAGGAGAGAGAGCAAGATCTTATCTAGTTTGTCTGGTAAAGTAAGGTCATGACTTTATTGGGACAGATTTGAGTTGGCGGCGGTGAGGGAGCCTTCGGGTAGCGGTGGTGGCGACAGTGAAAGAGTCTTCGTGGTGGTGGCGCTCAGATCTGGAGTGGTGGCGACGGGAATAGGTGCTTGGATCTGGAGTGGCGGTGGCGGCTAGAGCTGGTCAGATCTGGAGTGGCGGCAGCGGCGGCTAGAGCTGGTCAGATCTGGAGTGGCGGTAGCGGCAGCGGCAGCGGCGACTAGAGCTGGTTAGATCTGGAGTGGCGGCAGGTCGACGGAGAGGGGAGAAAGAGGGATTGAGTTGGGTCTGGAAAAATAAGAAACTGAAATAGGAGATGGGGGAGAAATTTTCTACGGGTATGGGTGGGTTTTGGGTATGTTTTTATTTTATATTTATTTGGTCGGGCGGGTTGGGTATCCACCCGACCAAAATCATTAAATCCGTGGACCGCCCGAAACCCGAATAAAAATTAAAACAAAATCCGTATCCGTCCATTAATGGTCTCTCGGGCGGGCGGGCGGGTGGTTACTCGGGTCGGTGTGAGAACCATGACCTTTAACCCAATGCAAAGGCCTAAACATGATTCTCAAAATGGAGACTTTCACTGTTTTCCATCCTAATTTTTAGGGGAATTTACAATGAAGTCGCCACCTAACTTTTATAAAAAGCTAAGAAAAAAAAGTACTTCTCATTTATTGATTGAATAAAGAAATATACAAAAATTTTAGAAAATTGAGTAAATTACAACACTTTTGCCCTAGATACAATCTAAGAAAAAGCAAAGTACAAGGCTTTGTGTCCTAATGTACAATCTAAAAAATAGAACAATAGGACCAACATGCTAATCTACTTCCCCTAAAGAATGGGGTTCGGGGGCTAGAGGATTGAGTGGGAAGGTATTAGGCACCCACTCAACCTGACCTAAATCAGTCTCTTAAGAACCCTTAATCCATAGTTCACGACTCGATGCATACAAACCAAACTCGCATTGATGTGACATCATATATAGCACATGCAAACAAAATAAATAATTGTGATTAATCACCCAGCAATAAAAAGTATTCATGCAACATTTTTAAACACATATTTAGACAACCAAACCCAACATGTTAAGATCAAGATTAATAAAAAAACAAACATGACAGAATTATTATGAAAATAATTTTTGCACCAGACAACATGAATTCTCAAAAAAACCAGATCGGTTCTTAGATGAAACCAATCGGGTTTTTTCTAGTACCAATCGGTACTCAAGTTGGTCCATTCGGTACCCAGGCAAAAAATGGGACCCGATCGGTTCCCAGGTAAAAATCTAGGACCCGATCGACTTTAATCCGAGAGTTCAGTTGCTGAATCTCGTGAAAACCAATTCCTCCATTGTTTTTAACATTTTAAAACCACCTTTTTCATCCTAACATGCTCCTAACTCATAACATTTTAATAAAATAAATTCCATATAAACAAAAGGAATTAAGAAAAAACAAAACTATCCTAAAAACAAATGCAATTAATCACACAATCATATTTTAAAAGATAAATAATCGAAATAACAAGGAAAATGGGTACCTGCATGTGTTGGGGAGGGAGCTCCTCGATTCGATTCGATTGAATCCAACCTGAAAAATTGATTCTTGAGGGAAAGAAAATGGTTAAATTGATTGAAAGATAAAAAGAATGAAATCCAAAGATTGGAATCAAGATTATAAGAGGTGGCCTTTTATAATCTCTAGGGTTATAAGAATAGCTTCTCTTCTTATTAAAACCCTAATCCCTCACAAAAATTCTTTTGAATTTTGTTTGGGATTCTCTACGATGAAAATTCCAACCTCCTTTGAAAATGAGTATCATTTTCTATTTATATGGCAGCCCCAAAATGAATAATCTAGAGTTCTGGAACCCTAGGAGGCTTATTAGGGTTTTAAAATCGGATTGGTGGCACAAGAATTTGACTCTTGATGAAATTCTTATCTGGGTGCCGATCGGTACCCAAAGAGGCCCTATCGGTACTCAAAGAGGCTTGATTGGTACCCGCGTGAAATTTGAGTACCGATTGGCACTCAAGTGGATAATTTTGACTCATTTCATTTTTAATCCACTTCTAGTTGAAATAGAAGTCTCTTATCAGCTGATTTTGGGATCCATTTATTTTAAATAATTAATTAATAAATAATTTGATAATTACTAGTCATAATAATTATCTATTATATAAAAATTAATTAAATTTAAAATTATCCTCTGAATATTGTCTTGTGCACTAATACTTACCATATTAGGGTATTCTAACCAATAGGAATTAATTATTAATTAATTTAAGTTTAATCCTTTAAAGGACCAATCAAATTAATTTATAAATAATCCTATGCATGCATGCTCATGGTAAGCGCCATTTCAACCAATCGAATTTATTTCTTTAATAAAATCTTGGTTTTTGATCCGATTTCCAATCCAAAAAATGAACTCTTATTCTTAATTCAATTTTGATCACTTAAAATATGATTTTAAATTTATGGACCAACTTTGAATTTTCAAGCTTGTGAAATTACCATTTTACCCTTTATGCACTACACATATGTAAAAAAGTATTAAATTAATGATTGCAAAATGAGGTGTCAATAGTCGACCGGTTTTGTCGGGCGGGTCAGATTTTGCGGGTGTATGCCCAAACCCCTAGGAAGACCGATACATCAAACCTTATCCTTTACCTCCTCCAACGGTGTTTACCTATCACGCCGTGTGTTGGACTCGTCATCTTGACAGTCGAAACACTTTTTTCCGAAGGTAACTCTAATACTTATTTACAAAGGGTTTAAAGATTCCCTCAGCTAATCAATAGTGGATTTTTTTTTTTTTTTTTTTTAACTCCTTACTTGTAGTGAGACACATTAATCACATGAATCTCTCATTTCTTCTCATTTAATTTGTCAACTTATTATTTAATTAATTTATTAAAACTTCATTATAATATTAAAATGTTTCAATAATTATTATAAAAAAAATGGAAATTCATTTAGATTTGAGGATATATAGATTGCATTTAGATTTGAGGATATAAAATAAATGAATTTGAAAAACAATTGTTAGTATAAATCTCTTAATATAATTTAACAACACATGATGATTTGAGATTTAAAGATTTTGCTCAACAAAAACACTTGTGATATTAATATTATAGATGTGAAATGAAATTTTACATCTAATTATTTTAAATCCACTTATTAATAAATCTCAAATCTTTCGTTAAAAAAGAAAAAGAAAAAACTCAAATCTATTTGTAAATTTCATTAATAAAAAAAAAAATGTTATAGTGCATTTAAGTCATTTAAACGAAAATTTGAAATCCAAAATCCTTCTCTGTGAATATATTTATCCAAATGCTGCAATCCTTTTACCACAGTCGGGCGTCGGCCTCTCGCACACTAACCGAGAAGGGAACATGGGAGCACACTTTCTGGCTCGACACGCCCACCATGTTTTTTGACTACATCGCATGGATGGAAGACACGCCTGTAGAGATGGCCTCACAAGTGGCATTGGATAGAGCTCCAGGCATCAGTTGATTCCTTTATGCTTCTGCTTTATCTTGTATCCCATTTTTTCTTATTATCTTGAATGAATTCATAAGTTTCCATAAAAAAAATAAAAAAAATGAACCAATAAGTTATAATTATAATATATCTAGACACCAAAAACGATTTCATATGAATCACATATAATATTTTGGCAAAAAAAAAAATTTTAAATAATAAATACAGTTGAACGTAGATGTGATCCTTTTTTAGTTTTAAGTTATTTATATATATTTTTTTTCAATTCAATAAAAAATGATGTGATGTTTATATGAGAGTTCTATTGGTTGTTAAAGTTTTAAAAATGAGCTTTATTAAAGTGAGAGTCTAGTCCCACATTGACCAAGTGTTCTTGGGTTGTGTAATTTATAAGCCATAGACATCCTTCATCTCTCAAGGCGTCTTTTGAGATCGAGTTAGGCCCTTTGGACTTTAACATGGTATTAGAGCCACCCGTTGGGTGTTGGGCAGATCTCCCTCCTATTATGGTCCACATGTTTGGTTGGTCCGCCATACATGAGAGGGCATATTAAAGTGAGAGTCTAGTCCCACATTGACCAAGTGTTCTTGGGTTGTGTAATTTATAAGCCATGGACATCCCTCATCTCTCAAGGCGTCTTTTGAGATTGAATTAGGCCCATTGGACTTTAACAAACTTTATTTGCTCTTCCATCTAATTTCGTTAGTTTACTTACCTACATGATGAACATAACAATGGGGTGACATTTTATATGATGTGGTATAATATATTTTTTAATTAAAAATGATATATAAGCCAAATGATCTGGATCCACAGACAGCCCAATTCCTAGCCCACCCCACCTAATCTAATTCAAACCAAAATTTACAAAACAAAACTGAATTTTGGTTACTTTACCAAATTCAAACCCCCAATCCTCACCGTATAGTACTCCACTGCCGGTGCAACACCATTTCTACTAGAGATATCCTTTTTGCCCATTTCTGGTGACAACCACACCCCATAATATTTCTGGTTGTCTGGAGTGGGTTGGGTGGGATGAGTTCGGTATTCAGTTTTCTATGGATCCGGATCATTTGGCTTATATGTTATTTTTTAATTATAAAAAATTATGCCACTTCATTTAAAATGTTACATTATCATTTCGTTAGCCACGTAGGTAAGCAAACTAATGGAATTGGATTGATGGACTAATATGATTCTTTTTTTAAACCTTAAGGACTAATATCGTTGATTTCAAATTTCAGTGATTAAAAGTGCACAATAAATAAACTTTAGAAACTAATAATGAATTTTAACATTATTTATTTATTTATTCACCAGTAACTTTTTGAGAAGACATTTTGAAACAATTTAAATAATTAAGAATTTTAATTTAATTTGAAATCTCGTTCAAACTACTGGAAAAATTATGTAATTTAGTCTATTTTTGCCTAATCTGGTGTATTCTCGATTATATTTTATGAGAGCCACAGAATGCAAACTCCTGAGTAGCTTCCTGGTTCCTGCCTGCCTACCTCATAAGCCCAATTGGATGACTCTAGTTAATGTCAAAAAGACAAAAATAGAAAAAAGAAAAATAGATGATTCTAGTGCTTCTCTTCTTATGTACGGCCATAAAGTAGAGTAGAGTAGAGTAATAAAATAGAGAAAGCTCTGCCAAAAGCAGTCAACCTCGCACCTTTTTAAAAGATAGATCAAGAAAAAAGAAAACATATGATTAGAAAAAAAGGGCGCTCAACAGTAAAGTGATAAATTATATGACGAATGCAATGACGTAGTTCGGACTTCGGAATATCGAAACCATGAAATAATGAGGATCATTCTTCAGTAAGATTTATAATATCTTAAATATTAGTCTTTGATTTTATGATTTATAATATCTTAAATATTAGTCTTTGATTTTATGTGTATATTTTAATTACATTACCTACTTTGGTTGGTTTGGAAATAATGCTAGGACTTCCCAGACGTCCCACAATCCGAAGTCCGAACTATGTCATTGCATTCGTCAGATATATATTGATGTATTTGGTATCACTAATCACAAACAAGTCATTCATATGATTATAAATTTTATTATATAGGTACTATACATTGACTTGTATGGTATCACTAATTTCTTAAAAGTATTTCAAATATTTATTTATTATTTTATTAAAATAACACCAATCATATTTATTATTACATCAATTTATAAAATTTGTGTTATACAAATAATAACTTTAGCATTTCCAACCAAGTGTATAGAGTACAGACTACAGACTTTCTCGGTAACTAAGGAAGAATGCAACAAGAAAGTCTTATATGCTATAACAGCCATACATTCTTTTTGCTTCAAAATTTTTGTGTGGGACACCCGCATAACCCAAGTTTATAGCTTGTATGATTATATATATATCCTTTTACATTAAAAAAAAAAAATAAATAACTATAGCATTTGCTAAATTCAAAAAGTTAATTTTTTGTAAAGGGATTTCCTTTTCATTATTTTTTGGTGTGGAAGAGAAGAAATGTAGAGGAAGACTAAAAAAAACACATTAATAGTAGCAGTAAAAAAGAAAATGGTAATTAAGAAAATAACAGAGAATATGACTTCATAAAGCTAAATGGCTAAAAAAATACATATATCCGAGCTTAACTCCAAAAAATTTGACACAAAGCCAGGATTGTTATTATATAGAAAATAATGCTATCCAATCACAATTTAATCACATGCAACATTACAAAAAGGGCACTGATATTTCTGCATCCAAACTTAATATTTCCACACTCCTTCAAAATTTGTGCTGTCAAAAAGACGAAATACCCCTCACTTTTATTTTTTCCCTCACTCCTTTTATTCCTCTGTTCTCTCTCCTCCCTTTCTTTCTCAGAAACCTCTCCCATTTTCTGAAAAATGGGTCTCTCTCCCTCATAAATCAAAAACCAACTATCCACCGGTCCAAAAGTTGGACTTCACATTTCAGCCTTCCGGTGCCGGATCTGTGTTGAGCTCCTCTCTCACATCACCATGGCCAACCAAACCTTCTCATACCCAGTGATACCCAGATCCTTATTCAAAGCACAACCAAATCTCCATTCAAATCCATGGAAGCTCGTGGCCACCCTCAAACACCGCACATGGTGACTGAGTCACCCACTTCCAAATCAAAACCCCAGCCTCGACAGAGAGATAGCCAAGCTCTGAAGAGAAAGATAGGGGGAAGAGGAAGGTTAACGAAGAAAAAAAAAAAGTTTTGGGTTCCGTTAGTAATGAAGTGATCTGGAGGTGTGTTGGATTTTTAATTGATGTTGTTTTCAGTTTCTAAAATCATAATCTGGTTTGAGATTCAGAAACAAACGGATAGTTGGTTTTTGTGAGGAAGATTTGTTGCATTTTGGTGTATGTAGCACATCAATGTGAAATCATAGTTTCTTTCTTCGAAAATGTGCTTGCATCTTGTGCGTGAAATCGATATTTTTTTCTCTTTGCTGTATTTTGATTTATGAGGGAGAGAGACCCATTTTTCAGAAAAGGGGAGCAGGTTTCTGAGAAAGAAAGAGAGGAGAGAGAACAGAGGAATAAAAGGAGTGAGGGAAAAAATAAAAGTTGAGACGGGTATTTGGTATTTTGGATCTCACAAATTTTGAAAGAGTTTAAAAATATTAAGTTTGGGTGCGGAAATATCAGTGCCTTACAAAAAAATACCAACATACATAATAGATTTAGTAATTTTTTTTAAATAAATTGTGATTAAGGTAATATTAATTTTAATCTACCGTTTCATATTATTATACAGTATATATATATATATTTTTTTTGATAATATGATATATATATATATATATATAATATATATAATAAATATATTGAGATATTTATAGAAGCATCTATGCAAAGGAAAGGTAACCAACAAGTTTTTCGAGGCGTTTCGATTACACTTATTTTTTTCTTTTATGCTTTTAATATTTAATAAAAGCCTGAGCATGACACATCGCATTTTTGGCTATAAATCGTCGCTCTCTTCCACTTGTCTTTGGCATTCTATCTCACTTTTCATTGCAAAACCCAATTTGCTTCAATATCTTGAGTTGTGTGACAATGGCCGACGAGGTGGTTCTGTTGGATTTCTGGCCCAGCATGTTTGGGATGAGGGTCAGGATTGCGCTAGCCGAGAAGGGTATCAAGTATGAGTACAAGGAGGAGGACTTGAAGAACAAGAGCCCTCTGCTTCTGCAGATGAACCCCATTCACAAGAAGATCCCAGTTCTCATCCACAACGGGAAACCAGTTTGTGAGTCCCTCATCATTGTTCAGTACATAGATGAGGTCTGGAAGGATAAGTCTCCATTGCTGCCCTCTCATCCTTACCAGAGAGCGCAAGCCAGATTCTGGGCTGATTTTGTTGATAAGAAGGTAAATTTTTCTGCAATTTAATTTCATTCTGTTTCCTTTATTTATTTTTTTTTATGTTATTTTAAGTTCTATCGAATCTAAAAAAAATAAAAAATAAAAAATAAAAACGAAAAAAATAAAGTCTCAGCCCATGTTTCACATTTGAGTATTTCTTCAAGAATATTTAGCAGAGAGGGGCGGTGTTACTCAACCCCAAAGAGTATAATGGGCGGGCCTAATCAAAAGAAAAAAAACAAAGAATTGCAGAAAAAATTGCATGATTCTTGATCGGATTCAAGAAGATTTAAAAAAAGATTCTTTATTATTTTTATTTCAATAGTTTGTATTTATCAAAAAAAAAAAAAAAAAAAAAAATCCCTATTTTTATTTGAAGTTAAACTTTGAACTAATGTTCCTGGAGAAGCTAGTTTAGATGAGACAATTCTTTAGGTGTACGAAACAATAAAATTAATGATTGGTGGTAAATGATTTTACAAATTATGATTAAACTTCAAAATTTACAATTTCTATTATTTTAATTTTTTACAAATAAGGAAATTTAAAAATGATGGAAAACGTAAATCTCATCATTTGGAAAATTATGTGTATTTAACAATTTCTTAATCTAAACACACTTAAGAAATGAACATAGTTTTCCTTCGATCCGGTTTAGAGGAATCATTTTTCAATCTATTACGTGATAAGCAAATAGATCATTCACATACATATTTAAAAAGTTACATGACTCATTAAAAATATGATGTGATTAAAAATATACAGGAATAGCCGATTTACTTGCCATGTAATGGATTGGAGATAAATTATTTCCAAACAGAACAGATAACCAATATTCAGTCTCATCCATCCGCACCTGCAGAGTGTAGTCGGGAAAAAAAAGACATCTTTGTCAAAAAAGAAAGGTGAACGAAATAAGGGGATAGAAAATTGATGGGTAATGGTTTATATTTGCTTTTCATTGACCATGTTAAATTTATGTAGTTTTGAACATCTTATACGGGCCTTTCTCCCAGCCCCTTTTACCCCTTGCTAAGGTTTAAAGTGGAAATTCATTATTGTCATTGTTCAACCTGTTATATAATCCTTGGAAAGTAGTAATACAATGTGTGTGGAAAATAAAATGCAGGTTTATGATGTTTCAAGGAAGCTTTGGACCACAAAAGGAGAAGAGAAGGAGGCAGCAAAGAAGGAATTCTTTGAAACCTATAAGATATTAGAGGGAGAGCTTGGTGACAAGCCTTACTTTGGGGGTGAAACATTTGGGTATGTGGACCTTGCTCTTGTCACCTTCTACAGCTGGTTCTATGCGGTTGAGACCTTTGGAGAATTCAGCATAGAGGCAGAGTGCCCCAAGATTATTGCATGGGCTAAGAGGTGCCTGCAGAAGGAGAGTGTTGCCAAGACTCTTCCTGACCAGAAGAAGGTTTATGAGTTTGTTGGGCAGATGAGGAAAAGGTTTGGCTTGGAGTAGAGTAATCTGGAAGTGTCGGCATATTAGAATGGTTTAGAATGGTTGTGTAATAGTGTTTAATTACATTTTGTTATGTTTTCAAGTTTGGGTTTGTTTTATCTGGGTCCTTTAACCTTAGAAGACACTTTGGTGTGTCTGCAGAGGTTTAAATATAAAGGACATGAATTGTATCATGAATAAGAAAGACGCTTTGTTGTGTCTGCTCTGTTGTGTATGCTCTATTTTAGATCAAATTGTGCCTTTATGCCATTTGGGGTATACAAGATTTTGGTATATGTGTGTAATAAAGCGAAGTTAGTTTTGATCTTATCACTTTGTAACAATCGGATGTATTGCATTTGTTTTTCAAATAACTTTCATTTATCCAATCTTATCTCAACTCTAGCTTATTTTGTATTAGTTCAATAAGCACAAACCTTTATTTAAAGGCTGTTAAATTAATGAGAAAGATTACTCGGTTTTCAAATTTCAAATAGAATTTTGGGTCGTTATTTTCATTACGGTAGCAAAGCAATAAAGGGTAAAATTTAGATACAGTTTCTTAGGTTTCTAGTTGAATTCAAATACATTGAATTTAAATATTCTTGGAAAAGATAACATGGTTTATATTTTATTAGTTAATGAAATGTGTTTGAATTCAATTGGAGAACCCCAATGTACCTAATCTAAGGAATTGTATATCTGTATCTAAGTTTTACCCAGCAATAAACTTTAGGTTTATTACTATTTTAGTCCTCAATCTATGGGCTTTGTGTCAAAATGGTCATTATCCTTTCATATGAGTCAAATTGGTCATCAACCTTTCATCCTTGTGTCATTTTGGTTCTTGTCGTTAAGTGATAGATGGAAAATACTAACGTAGTTAATGGTTAATAATAATAATAATAAATGGTGACGTGACAAGTCAACTAAAAAAAAATCACCATCCAATAATTTGGTTCCACATCATATTTTTTTTCAAATAACAAACAACAAGTCAAAAAAAAAATCACCATCCAATAATTTGGTTCCACATCATATTTTTTCAAATAACAAAATAAGGAGTAACACACCTTATCCAAATCCCTTAAAACCATCCAAGCCAAAATATTCGACGTTGGAGACTGGAGAGCTGCCACAATCGAATGGTACAAACCAACGTCCTTAAGCTGATTGTCTCCTCCACAATCCAATCCAGTGTCTCTCTCTCTCTCTCTCTCTCTCTCTCTCTCTCTCTCTCTCTCTCTCTCTCTCTCTCTCTCTCTCTCTCTCTCTCTCTCTCTCTCTCTCTCTCTCTCTCTCTCTCTCTCTGGGTTTTGTGTGTCATTGATTTGGTTTTTATTTATCTGTTTTTGATGAAGAGTGGTGGGTATCTGTTTGGTTTTCGAGAAAATCTGAGCAAGAAAAGGCGATCTAGGAATTGGGTTTTGCTTTGAATTCCTTTTTGTATTTTTCATTTTCAATGTGTGCTTTTGTATTTTATCATGGTCTATTATATAGGATTTAGAATTGTGCAATCTTTCTTATTAATGATCGAAGCAATCTTTACATAAAAGTATGTGTTTATTTAACTAATACAAGATAAGTTAGAGTTGAGATAAAATAGATAAATGCAAGCTATTTGAAAAACAAATGCAACTAAATGTTTAAAATATAGATACATCTAGTTGTTAATTACAAAGTGATAAGATCAAATTAACTTTTTATGTGATCTATTAATGTGAATGTCACGTCAAACCACCCGATTTACAAAAGGTTGATGTTAGGAAATCTACAAGAGAATTTCATTAGTCTTTTTAATTTAGGGAAAATTACTTTGAATTCTCCTCAGGTTTAGCGTGAGTGCATTAATCTTCTCTGAGGTTTTGGTTTGTACATTAACTTCCCTTACTTTTTAAAATAATCTGCAATCACATCCCCTACCATTAAATTGCATTAAATCAACTAACAAAAGTTGAGAAAATAATATTTTACCCTCATTCTAAAGTACAATTTCTCTCCCAACCTCACTCCTCAATCTCTATCTTCCTCACTCCTCAATTGAGATTTGTATAAATCCCAAATCCAATTTTCCACCGACTATTTGGAAAAACTCCAAACCGGGTCAGATTCCCCCTAATTGAGATTTGTGTAAATCCCTAATCTTAATTTTTTCGTTATTTGAGAAAATAGAGAATATGACTTCATAAAACTAAATGGCAGAAAAAAAATACATGTGTTCTAGCTTGACTAGTTTGTTGAGGGTCAATAGCCAATTCCAAAAAATTTGACACTAAGCTAGGATTGTTATTATATTGAAAATAACGCTATCCAATCACAATTTAATCACATGCAACATTAAAAAAAAATACCAACATACATAATAGATTTAGTAATTTTTTAAATAAATTGTGATTAAGATAATATTAATTTTAATCTACCGTTTCATATTATTATACTGTGATATAATAATAATAATAATAATAAATATATTGAGATATTTATAGAAGCATCTATGCAAAGGAAAGGTAACCAACAAGTTTTTCGAGGCGTTTCGATTACACTTATTTTTTTCTTTTATGCTTTTAATATTTAATAAAGCCTGAGAATGACACATCGCATTTTTGGCTATAAATCGTCGCTCTCTTCCACTTGTCTTTGGCATTCTATCTCACTTTTCTTTGCAAAACCCAATTTGCTTCAATATCTTGAGTTGTGTGACAATGGCCGACGAGGTGGTTCTGTTGGATTTCTGGCCCAGCATGTTTGGGATGAGGGTCAGGATTGCGCTAGCCGAGAAGGGTATCAAGTATGAGTACAAGGAGGAGGACTTGAAGAACAAGAGCCCTCTGCTTCTGCAGATGAACCCTATTCACAAGAAGATCCCAGTTCTCATCCACAACGGGAAACCAGTTTGTGAGTCCCTCATCATTGTTCAGTACATAGATGAGGTCTGGAAGGATAAGTCTCC
>OU015765.1:1066572-1113403 GCA_907173295.1 Fagus sylvatica | reverse complement strand
GGATACTTTGTAATTCCTTTAGTTTTTATTGATTAAATACATTTGATTATTAATTTATTGATTCCTATTGATGTATGTTTTATTCCGTACTTTCTATAATTTCAATAATGTTTTTCTTATGATTAAGGGGGAATATTTTATGGTTTCAATTAGGTATCCTGTTTTATAAATTGAAAGGTTTTTCTAAATATTATTCTAGCCATCTTATTTTCTCTGATTATAAAATGTTCCTGAATTCTTTTAGTTCAACCAAGTCAAAAGCTCTTTAAAGGAAAATAATCAATTGTATACTGTTATTAGAACAAGGTTTTTAACCGGGATTACAACAAAGTTATACTAGGATAAAGGAACACCCCGAAACCTTAGTGCCTTTTATTCATATATTTCTTACAAATCATTCAACTTTTATTTTTATAAGCATTCAATCCATTATCTTTTGAAAACACAACTCCTTGAGGATTGACAACCCCTTACACCATACTACAAAGTACCGCTTACTATTGAGCGACATCAATTTTTATTGCGTTGCCGGGGAGTTTCGGCTTATTCAAAAGACAATTCCGTGGGACAAGGTTACCGGTGGATCACTCTATTAGTAACTTCGTTCCATTCTCTCTTAATTCTGTTTTTCTTTTATTTATTTTCTTTTATTTGTTTATTTTGTTGCTTTAATCTGTTTTGTTTTACTATACATGAGCGTTTGGGTTAGAAACAATAAAGGCAGACTGGAAACTTCTAAGGCGTTCTTTGGAAGTCTATTTGATACACCTACAAGCTCACCCACATCTTTTATTATGGTTGAAGAAAGAGAAAGAGTAGTTCCACCTGAGGCACCTAGGAGGACCATGTATCAGCTGTTACACCCTACTCAGAGCTCTATCCCTTCAGGTATCATGTTTCCTCCAAATGCACCTCATGTGGATATCAAACAAAGGTTGATGGCCATACTTCCTAATTTTAGGGGATTGGAGAATGAAAATCCCTATGTGCATGTGAGAGCTTTTGAGGAAGTGATTGGTAGTTTCTATGCACAGAATGTGATTGAGATAGCTAAGCTGAGGTTCTTCCCATTCTCAATACTCAAGGACAAGACTAAGGGCTCGTTGTACACAATGAAGCCTAGGTCCATAGGAAATTGAGGGGGAGATGACCCAAGAGTTCTACAAGAAATTTTTCCCTCCTCACAAAGTCCAACAAGTAAAGAGGAAGATCTCTAATTTCGTCCAAGGAAATGATGAGACACTATTCATGGCTTGTGAAAGATTCAAGGATACCTATAACTTTTGCCCAATACATGGATATGACACTTGGAGGTTGGTAAGTTATTTTTATGAAGGACTCCTTCCTAGGGATCACCAGTTTGTTCAAGTTGCATGTGAAGGTGGATTCTTAAAGAAGGAGCCTGAAGATGCTATGGACTACTTGGATGAAATAGCTGAGAATTCCAACACCTGGAATGGACCAAGTCCATTGGATTCCACAGATAGGAATAAGAGTAGTACTACCACATCTGGGGGTAATGTTTTCAGACTAAGGGAAAGGGACAACATGAGTGCCAAGATCAATTTGTTGACTAAGGAGATAGAGGCACTCAAGCTGAGGGGAAGTAGATGTGTAAATGTTGTTTACAAAGAGGAACCTAAGGAGGCATGCCAGATTTGCCAAGAGATAGATCACACCCCAAGTGCATGTAAGTCATTGTCTCAGTTCCTAAATATGCCTGAAGAATAAGTGTGTGCATTCAACCAATACAGGCCAAATAATTCTTCATATTCGAACAATTATAACCCAAATATGAGAAATCATCCATATTTGAGTTATAAGAGTGACAATGTGTTGAATCCCACTGGTCCAAGGAATTTTGACACCTCACATACCACTTCATCATCATCTTAGACCACCTTTGGAGGATGTGCTTTACACTTTCATACAAAAGCAAGGTAAACAAATCAAAGATTTGAGACCATGTTCACAAGAATAGATGAAGAGATGAGAGAGACCAAGAGCCAAGTTGCTAGACTCACAAATGCATTGAGTAGGACTGAAAGAGGGAAGCTTCCTTCCCAAACTCAACCTAATTCCCAATAATCAGAGTGCAAAGGTTGTCAACACGGAAAAGTTTGAAGGAAAATCAAGTCTGTTACCATTTTGAGGAGTGGTAAGGAAATTAGAAATGGTGCTCCTAAAGCTAATGAGAAATCCAAGGAGACCCCAACTGAAAAGGATGAGAGTGGAATAGCTAAATCCAATGACATTGAAAAATATCCATTCCCTGCACCATTCCCACAAGCCCTGAAATTACCAAAGAATTTGGATGTCACTAGTGAAATTTTGGAGCATTTGCATCAAGTTAAGGTTAACTTGCCTTTACTGCATATCATCAAGCAAATGCCACTCTATGCCAAGGTAATTAAGGACTTATGCACTGTCAAGAGAAAGTATCATGTGAAGAAGACTGCATTCTTGATAGAACAGGTAAGTGCAGTCATCCAACACAAGGTCCCACCAAAGTACAAGGATCCGGGCTACCCTACAATCTCTTATACTATTAAAGATTACATGATTGAGCGTGCATTGCTAGATCTTGGGGCCAGTGTAAATTTGCTACCTCTCTCTGTGTATCTACAACTCGGGTTAGATGAGTTAAAACCCATCTCTGTTACTTTACAGTTAGCAGACCACTCTATAAGGAAGCCGAGGGGGGTGATTGAGGATGTATTGGTAAAGGTTGAAAATTTTTATTATCCTATTGATTTTATCATTTTGGATATTGAACCTACTTTACATCCTAGTGCTAATATTCCTATCATTTTAGGTAGACTTTTCTTTGCCACAGCTAATACTTTGATCAATTGCAAGAATGGAAGAATGAAGATCACCTTTGGTTCTAAGACTGCTGAGCTCAATATTTTCAATGTGAACCCACAATAATTGGTGGATGAAAAGTGTGAATATGTGAACTTCATTGAGGCAGCACCTCAAGAAGAGTTTGATAAAAATTGTTTTTCTAACCCTTTTGAAACTCTTCCTATTAATTCTGCTATTTCAATTGAGTTAAAACCTGATGTTAAATTATCTGACTTTTCTTCTTTGTTGGATTCTTCTCAGATGTTGAAAGAAGAACAAGTAGTTGAAGCTAAGAAGCCTCCAAGAAGCAAGAAGAAGTTCTTACATGCATACCCAGATGCACCCAAGTTAAAGTTGAAGCAACCACCAAGAGATTTACCATGTGCATCCATTGAACCACATGCCACTTCTACTATGGAAGTTCCTTCAAAGATGAGTGTGGATCAGGAAATTGAGAAGGAATATGAGAAAACCAAGTTCTTTGAAACGGCACAAAACGAAGAGGAAAGCACTTCAAGATATGAGACTTTCAAGGAAATTGCTGAATAGTTCCAAAGGAGTGGCTTTGCATGTTGCCAGAATGAAGAGTGCCAGAGGAAGAAACTATTCCTTTGGAAGATCTCATTCAAGGGGATGATTTTTTTGTTTCTACCTTGTAATTGTACAATAGTTAGTTTATTTTGTTTTTATTTTTGTTTTCCTTTGTTTTTGTTTTAGGAATCTAACCATTTTGCAATAAATAGCTTGAGGAGTCGTCATACTATCAGGTGCTTTCTTTCCTTTTCCCTTGTACTTTCATTTAAAGATTTGTATCTTGTTCTCACTTGCATTTGTTTGAACATTGAAGACAATGTCAACTTTAAGTTGGGGGGAATGTTGATTGTTTGATTGTTTGATGAACTTTGTGTTGTTCTTGTTGATAGTTTAGAAACCATTTGCTTTCATTTATTTAAAAAAAAAAATCAGAAAAATGAGAAAAAGAAAAAAATTGTTTGGTTTGCAATGATGTCTTTGATTTATGCTATATTCACATGCTTCATTGTTATCTTTGAGAATTTGGTTGAACTCTGGACTTTGGTTTAAAATCATTAGTGAGCTTAAGCATATGAACACATGATTATTTGATTGAGAATATTTGAACATGGCAATCTATTGCTTGTTTTGAGTACTTGAGTGTTACACTTGTACACCTTAAACTAAGTACTAGCACACTAACATGTAATCTGTGAGGGAATGAAATATGCATCCAATTGTTACTAAATTAAAAGTGGTTGACTTGTTAGTTGATTAACCTTGGCATAAAGAAGAAAGAAAAAGAAAAACAAGAAAAGAAGAGAAATAACTAACCATGGAAGCCTATTTCAAAAGAGGTAAACAATTCACATGGTTGAGATATGAGTGACTAGTGTAGCTTCGTAGCCTTTTTTACTCGAGTAAGTAAACTCTTAGGGGTGTCTCTACACCTAATGCCCCTTAAGCCAACTGGTTTGAGAGTCATTGGTCTAATACTTGATACATGGGTCAATTAGAAAGCTTAATGGAGTTAGACATTGCACAGTCCTCAAACAAAAAAAGAAAAAAATAAAAGTTCTTATGCCTTGGTTGGTTCTTCTAATGAGAATTCCATTGTCCTACATGATTATATTGGAAAGATATTAAAGTTCCATGATTCTAAGTTAGTTCACTTGACACATCAAGGAACTTGTGTAGCTTTTATTGCTTAATTTCAAGTGATTGTGGCCTAGTTAAAATTTCTAAAGATTTGAAATTGAGATTGATTTGTTTAAGTTTTCTAATGATTGAAAATCATTGTTTGTGTGATACTTTATTCTCATTTGATAGCATGATGTTGTATGTGTTTACTGTGAATCAAGACTGAGAATTTGATAGTGTTTGTGGGTATCACTTCTGGTAAACCCTCACGAGACTATAACTCGTCCACTAGGGACACCTAGGGGTTTAAAGGCTTATTGCATATGCTAAATGCAATCGAGAGTGCCAGCGAAAGTGGTTTTGTTAGTTTGTTTCATTTATGTTTTGTTGTTTTCATTGTTTTTAGTTTGTTAGGGACTAGCAAAATTCAAGTTGGGGGGTGTGATAAGTCATGAAATATGACTTATTTACATGCATTTTAGAGAGATTCTATTGGGGTTGTGTTGCATTACATGTCTAATTACACTTAAATGAATGTTTGTTGTTCAATTCATTGAATTACATGACTTATGCATTTAAGTGTATTAATTTAATCCCTTAGATGTTAATTTGGGCTATGTTTGATTGTAGGTACAAGCTGGATCAGATTGGAGCAAGTTGGTGCAAGCTGGAAGGAGCAAAAGAGAAGAAAAGAGGTGTTGAACCACAATCCAGCAAACTGGATTGTGACATCCAGCAGACTAGATTCTAAAGCAGAAACTCCAGAATTCAAATAAAGAAGGATCTAGTCGACTGGATGATGATCCAGGCGACTGGATTAATTGTCCAGAATTAGGCAGGAACTCCCGACTTCAATTCTTGAAAAATCCAGTCGACTGGATGGTGATCTAGGCGACTGATTAATTAATCCAAATCAAGCAGAAAGTCCAGGAGACATTTTAATGAAGATCCAGTCAACTGGATAAGGCTCTAGGCAACTGGATTCGCGCGAAATCAGTTTTAAAGAAAGCCCAATTGTGTTTTAAAGCTCTCCCAACTCAAGGCCCATTGGACCCAATCTGTTTAGGATCTGAAATCCGAATTAGAGAAGAGAATTAGGGTTAATAAGAGAGTTTAGATTAGACGGGAGAAAATTAGACAGACTGACGATCTCTCTCTCTCCCAGAACTTAGGTTTTCACTCCCATGACTGCCTAAGCTTCCTTGCTAGGGCTAAGGGCTATGTTTCCTTTGTAACGGTATGGATACTTTGTAATCCCTTTAGTTTTATTGATTAAATACATTTGATTGTTAATTTATTGATTCTTATTGATGTATGTTTTATTCCGTACTTTCTATAAGTTCAATCATGTTTTTCTTATGATTAAGGGGAATATTTCATGGTTTCAATTAGGTATCCTGTTTTATAAATTGAAATGTTTTTCGAAACATTATTCTAGCCATCTTATTTTCTCCGGTTATAAAATGTTCTTGAATTCTTTTAGTTCAACAAAGTCAAAAGCTCTTTAAAAGAAAATAATCAATTGTATACAATTATTAGAACAAGGCTTTTAACTGGGATTACAAGCGAGTCATATTAGCATAAAAGAACACCCCGAAACCCTAGTGCCTTTTATTCATATATTTCTTACAAATCATTCAACTTTTATTTTTATAAGCATTCAATCCATTATTTTTTAAAAACACAACTCTCTGAGGATCGACAACCCCTTACACTGTACTTTAAAGTACCGCTTACTATTGAGCGACATCAATCACTTAACGACAAGAACCAAAATGACACAAGGATGAAAGGTTGTTGACCAATTTGACACATTTAAAAGGATAATGACCATTTTGACACAAAACCCATAAGTTGAGGACCTAAATAGTAATTAAACCTAGTTTTTATTGCTTTGCTACCGTAAAGAAAATAACGATCCAAAATTCTTTTTGAAAACCGGACAATCTTTCTCATTAATTTAGTAACCTTTAAATAAAGGTCTATGCTTATTGAACTAATACAAGATAAGCTAGAGTTGAGATAAAATAGGATAAATGCAGGTTATTTGAAAAACAAATGCAATACATCCTATTGTTATAAAGTGACTTTGCTTTATTACACACATATGCCAAAATTTTGTATACCCCACATGGCATAAAGGCACAGTTTGATCTAAAATAGAGCATACACAACAAAGTGTCTTTTCTTATTCACGATACAATACATGTCCTTTACATTTAAAGCTCGGCAGACACACCAAAGTGTCTTCTAAGTTTGAAGGACCCAGATAAAACAAACCCAAACTTGAAAACATAACAAAATGTAATTAAACACTATTACACAACCATTCTAAACCATTCTAATATGCCGACACTTCCAGATTACTCTACTCCAAGCCAAACCTTTTCCTCATCTGCCCAACAAACTCATAAACCTTCTTCTGGTCAGGAAGAGTCTTGGCAACACTCTCCTTCTGCAGGCACCTCTTAGCCCATGCAATAATCTTGGGGCACTCTGCCTCTATGCTGAATTCTCCAAAGGTCTCAACCGCATAGAACCAGCTGTAGAAGGTGACAAGAGCAAGGTCCACATACCCAAATGTTTCACCCCCAAAGTAAGGCTTGTCACCAAGCTCTCCCTCTAATATCTTATAGGTTTCAAAGAATTCCTTCTTTGCTGCCTCCTTCTCTTCTCCTTTTGTGGTCCAAAGCTTCCTTGAAACATCATAAACCTGCATTTTATTTTCCACACACATTGTATTACTACTTTCCAAGGATTATATAACAGGTTGAACAATGACAATAATGAATTTCCACTTTAAACCTTTAATCTTAGCAAGGGGTAAAAGGGGCTGGGAGGAAGGCCCGTATAAGATGTTCAAAACTACATAAATTTAACATGGTCAATGAAAAGCAAATATAAACCATTAACCATCAATTTTCTTTCCCCTTATTTCGTTCACCTTTCTTTTTTGACAAAGACATATTTTTTCCCCGACTACACTCTGCAGGTGCGGATGGATGAGACTGAATATTGGTTATCTGTTCAACTTCTTAATACTTCTTGAAGAAATACTCAAATGTGAAACATGGGCTGAGACTTTATTTTTTTCGTTTTTATTTTTTATTTTTTATTTTTTTTAGATTCGATAGAACTTAAAATAACATAAAAATAAAAAATAAAAAAAATAAAAGAATAAAGGAAACAGAATGAAATTAAATTGCAGAAAAATTTACCTTCTTATCAACAAAATCAGCCCAGAATCTGGCTTGCGCTCTCTGGTAAGGATGAGAGGGCAGCAATGGAGACTTATCCTTCCAGACCTCATCTATGTACTGAACAATGATGAGGGACTCACAAACTGGTTTCCCGTTGTGGATGAGAACTGGGATCTTCTTGTGAATGGGGTTCATCTGCAGAAGCAGAGGGCTCTTGTTCTTCAAGTCCTCCTCCTTGTACTCATACTTGATACCCTTCTCGGCTAGCGCAATCCTGACCCTCATCCCAAACATGCTGGGCCAGAAATCCAACAGAACCACCTCGTCGGCCATTGTCACACAACTCAAGATATTGAAGCAAATTGGGTTTTGCAATGAAAAGTGAGATAGAATGCCAAAGACAAGTGGAAGAGAGCGACGATTTATAGCCAAAAATGCGATGTGTCATTCTCAGGCTTTATTAAATATTAAAAGCATAAAAGAAAAAAATAAGTGTAATCGAAACGCCTCGAAAAACTTGTTGGTTACCTTTCCTTTGCATATATGCTTTTATAAATATCTCAATATATTTATTATAATATATATATAATTATATATATATATATCACAGTATAATAAATTAATAATATGAAACGGTAGATTAAAATTAATATTAGCTTAATCACAATTTATTTAAAAATTACTAAATGTTGGTATTTTTTTTGTAATGTTGCATGTGATTAAATTGTGATTGGATAGCTTTATTTTCAATATAATAACAATCCTGGCTAAGTGTCAAATTTTTTGGAATTAGCTACTGACGCTCAACAAACTAGTTAAGCTCGGACATATGTATTTTTTTCTGTCATTTAGCTTTATGAAGTCATATTCTTTGTTATTTTCTTAATTTCCATTTTCTTTTTTACCTGCTACTATTAATGTGTTTTTTTTAGTCTTCCTCTACATTTCTTCTATTTCCATGAAAAAATAATGAAAAGGAAATCCCTTTACAAAAAATTAACATTTTTGAATTTAGCAAATGCTATAGTTATTTATTTTTTTTTTTTAATGTAAAAGGATATATATATATATATTAAAAGCTAAATTATACCATCATACAAGCTATAAACTTGGGTTATGCGGGTGTCCCACACAAAAATTTTGAAGTAAAAAGAATGTATGACTGTTATAGCATATAAGACTTTCTTGTTGCATTCTTCCTTTGTTACCGAGAAAGTCTGTACTCTGTACACTTGGTTGGAATGCTAAAGTTATTATTTGTATAACACAAATTTTATAAATTGATGTAATAATAAATATGATTGGTGCTATTTTAATAAAATAATAAATAAATATTTGAAATACTTTTAAGAAATGGTGATACCATACAAGTCAATGTATAATACCTATATAATAAAATTTATAAACATATGAATGACTTGTTTGTGATTAGTGATACCAAATACATCAATTCATAATTCTCATTAAAAATAAAAAATTACTTCAATTCATAAGACTTTTAAGTCCACTCAATTTCGTTTACTTTATGGTTAAGATTTTATTCTCAAAATTTAATATTATACAGATTGTCGTGTCATTTAAATTTTTAAATTTATATATATATATATATATATAGAAACCATGAAATAATGAGGATCATTCTTCAATAAGATTTATAATATCTTAAATATTAGTCTTTGATTTTATGTGTATATTTTAATTACATTACCTACTTTGGTTGGTTTGGAAATAATGCTAGGACTTCCCAGACGTCCCACATTCCGAAGTCCGAACTATGTCATTGCATTCGTCATATAATTTATCACTTTACTATATATATATATATATATAGAAACCATGAAATAATGAGGATCATTCTTCAATAAGATTTATAATATCTTAAATATTAGTCTTTGATTTTATGTGTATATTTTAATTACATTACCTACTTTGGTTGGTTTGGAAATAATGCTAGGACTTCCCAGACGTCCCACATTCCGAAGTCCGAACTATGTCATTGCATTCGTAATATAATTTACCACTTTACTGTTGAGTGGCAGCCTTTTTTTCTAATCATATGTTTTCTTTTTTCTTGATCTATCTTTTAAAAAGGTGCGAGGTTGACTGCTTTCGGCAGAGCTTTCTCTATTATATTACGGGAAATTCTAGCGTCCCGCCAACAGTAGCGTCCCGCTAACAGTAAAAAAATAATTAAAAAAAGTTGTGACCGGTTGTGTAGTTAACCGGTTTTACGATAAATGACATAAAGGTTACAAAATATGACAGACATTTTACAAGAATAAACTAAAATTACTAATATTAACAAATATTGTACTACAGTAACTAAAATATTATCAAAACTTTCAATAACCTTACAACACTAAAGAGTATTAATCTAAAACGTGAGAGAAATTACAAACTTTGACAATCATTTAAACATTTTATGAGAAGTTTTGCAAATATTTACTCAATAATTATTAACAATCACAAAGGGCAGTATTTACAAAAACTAACTAAAATAACATATTATAACACACTAATTACAACACTAAAGAGAATTAATCCCAAACGTGAGAGACATTACAAACTTTAACAATCTTTAAACATTTTATGAGACGTTTTGCAAATATTCACTCAATTATTACTAACAATCACAAAGGCCAGTATTTACAAAAACTAACTAAAATAATATATCATAACACACAAACTACAACACTAAAGAGAATTAATCCCAAACGTGAGAGAAATTACAAACTTTGACAATCTTTAAACATTTTATGAGACGTTTTGCAAATATTCACTCAATTATTACTAACAATCACAAAGGCCTAGTATTTACAAAAACTAACTAAAATAATATATCATAACACACAAATTACAACACTAAAGAGAATTAATCCCAAACGTGAGAGAAATTACAAACTTTGACAATCTTTAAACATTTTATGAGACATTTTGCAAATATTTACTCAATGATTACTAACAATCACAAAGACCTACAAAGACAAAGCCTACAAACTCTAAACAACATTAGACACAACTATTTAGATAAAATATCAAATTTTGACAAAGATTACACATTTTGACAAACTCTAAACAACATTAGACACAACTTATATCACTCATGAGATAAAATATCATATTTGACAAACATTAACAATTTATTACTAAACTTTTATTAATAAACACTAAAATCCATATAGCCACCTAACCAAATTGAAATATTACAATAATTGTCACCCATTACATGTTTCAACAAAAACCTTACAATCTTGAATAAAGTTTTTACCAAGACAGAGAGATTTTACAATACTTAGGACATATTTACATCCAATATCAAAATTATTACATTATCTAACTCAAACTATACTAAGTCTCACTAAAGCCCTAAAATATATGAAATTTTTTTAAATTTACAAATTTTGACAAAGATTATACATTTTAACAAACTTTAAACAATATTAGACACAACTTATATCACTCATGAGATAAAATATCATATTTGACAAACATTAACAATTTATTACTAAACATTTATTAATAAACACTAAAATCCATATAGCCACCTAACCAAATTGAAATATTACAATAATTGTCACCCATTATATGTTTTGACACAAACTTTAGAATCTTGAATAAAGCTTTTACCAATACAGAGAGATTTTACAATACTTAAGACATATTTACATTTAATATCAAAATCATTACATTATCTAACTCAAACTATACTAAGTCTCACTAAAGCTCTAAAATATATGAAATTTTTTTAAATTTACAAATTTTGATAAAGATTATACATTTTGACAAACTTTAAACAACATTAGACACAACTTATATCACTCATGAGATAAAATATCATATTTGACAAACATTAACAATTCATTACTAAACCTTTATTAATAAACACTAAAATCCATATAGCCACCTAACCAAATTGAAATATTACAATAATTGTCACCCATTACATGTTTCGACACAAACTTTACAATCTCGAATAAAGCTTTTACCAATACAGAGAGATTTTACAATACTTAGAACATATTTACATCCAATATCAAAATTATTACATTCTCTAACTCAAACTATACTAAGTCTCACTCAAGGCCTAAAATATGTGAAATTTTTTTAAATTTACAAATTTTGACAAAAATTACACATTTTGACAAACACTAAACAACATTAGACACAACTTATATCACTCATGAGATTAAATATCATATTTGACAAACATTAACAATTTATTACTAAACCTTTATTAATAAACACTAAAATCCATATAGCCACCTAACCAAATTGAAATATTACAATAATTGTCACCCATTACATGTTTCGACACAAATCTTACAATCTCGAATAAAGTTTTTACCAAGATAGAGAGCTTTTACAATACTTAGGACATATTTATATCCAATATCAAAATCATTACATTCTCTAACTCAAACTATACTAACTCTCACTCAAGCCCTAAAACATGTGAAATTTTTTACTAAACCCTTTACTAAGAAACACTCAAAGCCATTTAACTCGTAGACTATGTCACAATACTTCACAAAAATTTCATGTTTAATCAAATATCTTACAAAAGATCAAAGAATTATGTCAAATTATTTATGGGTTTTATGAAAATAAATATGGCCTTTGCATTTTGAAAAATAAATGAAAAGGAATTTGCTACCCTAATGTTTTTAAGTGGAATGCCTGGGAATTTTGGGAAATTATTATGGATATGTTAAATTTTGCAATTGATTGAAGCGATATCTTTGATTGAGTATTAATTCTGCAAAGGCACTTTGATACATTTAGTTGGTCCAGTTGGTTACATATGTCCATTAAGATGTTTTATTGCATAACATGTTTGGTTTTATTCACTGTAAATTTTAATTGCACAGGGAGCAAGTGCAGTCAGGAGGACCATCTCGCTCTGAGGAGCCAAGGGCACGAGAGGATCGGAGTGCAGACCGGTAAGATTTGTCCAAATGGTTACATTTCGTTGTTTTTATTTGAGCCTTACCTGGTTATGTATGTGCTCATTAATAGATTAGAGTTTCATTTCTGTAAATTTGTCCAAATTGTTTTACATTTCGTTGTTTACACATTGGGTGTAATCCATCCAGAAGTTTCATGTTTAAGCACTATTTTAAACTTGTCTATATAAATGATGGTCCTGCTAGAAGTTTTTCGTTTCTGCAAAACTGTTGTTGTTCCACAGCTTCATCACTGCACTTATTCTTATGGATTTTGAATGAATTGATTTCAGGGATAGGGAAAAATCACGTGAAAGGAGAAGGGACAAAGAGAGGGAATGGGAGAAATCGCGTCAACGCTCCCATGACAGACATAGGGATCGTGATCATAGGGAGGATAGGCACCACAGAGATCGTGACAGGGACAAGGAAAGAGAAAGACACCGGGGTCGGGATGGAGACCGAGTACATGATCGTGATAGAGACCAAGGTCGAGATTGTGGTCGTGACTATGAGCGTGATCGTGATCGCACTCGAGAGAGGGAGAGTGAAAGAGACTATGATGTTGAAGACCATAACCATGATCGTGGGCGGTCTGGTGATAGGGAATCTAATTATGATCAGGTTGAATCGAAACATGAGAGGGACCGACATGGTCAGAGGGAGAAGGACCATGATCACACTAAACCAGAGGATGATCATGGGTGGTATGAACAGCCTGAGCATGGGCATAAGCATTCAAACTAAGACCAAGACCCTGAGACTTATGAGCGTCATCGAAGTCGGGGCCAGTATGATCATCTGGATGTCCAGGACGACCATGACCGTTATGACCAATGTCATGACCGTGGTCATGACCAATATGATCGAATGGAGGATGATGATTACCAATATGAGCATGCAACATCGGAGTTACGTGAAAGGGAGAGAACAAGAGATATGGAGCATGAGTATCAAGGATTGGAGAGGTCACTTTCTCGGGAGTACAAGTACTAAGGCTGCTGGTACTTCTCAACTTGTGCTTTTGCTGGTAAGGTTTATACAGTTTCTATTTTCAGGTGTCTGATTTGGAACTGGCTACCCTGGTTTACCCAATGCTCTTTTTATGACTTTAGGGTATCATTTAATCAAATCTCAAGAGTGTTATTTAGGGCAAATTCCTTCCAAAAGGATGTTAAATTCTCCTTATCAGTGTTGACTAAACTCTATGTCATCAGATTTTATGACTAGGCTGCTTAAGGATCCGTTCTTGTGTTGGTGATTTTTTTTTTTTTTTTTATGTTTGAGATGGAATCAGACTTTATATTGATATTATTTGCAGTTAATTTTCTCTGTTTTCTTTCTTGTTGTAAACCTTAGAATCTTTTAAGTATTAGTGGACTATATTACATCAAAATCTCTGTCACATTTTCAATACATGTGCCTCCTTTACATTCCAGCCTATGTGCTGTGTCACCTGGGTTGCATAACAAGGAGTTATTTTAATTCTTAAAATCTTTCATAGCAGGATCCTATAAAGAGCCTTTTTGATATAGTAGACTCTGCTGATATCTGTTTCAAAATTATGTAGTTGCATGTTTTGAACAAATAGCCTTAAGTGGACCGATTGCTCAATTCCTTTGAAAATTTAACCCGATCTAACCCAAGTTTCCAGACAATAGCATTTGAGTGAAAGCCTGGACCGATCGACAATTCCTTTGAAAATTGGATTCTATCTATTGTAAATTTCCCACCAGTAAACTGAAAATAAGGACGGCTCATAAAATCCTTTGAAAATTGTAACCGATAAATAGCATATTCTCCATAAATTGTATAGAAAATAATGGGATCGATCGGCTATTTCCTTTGCAAATTGAAAGGATTGATCGCGAAATTCCAAAAAGTGAAACTCTATACCAATCGATCGCTAATTCCTTTCATAATTTTATGGATCGATCGCATATTCCCCAGAAATTGTATAGAGAATAATACGATCGATCGTCTATTTACTTTGCAAATTAAAACGATCGATCGCAAAATTCCCAAAAGTGATACTTTTTACCGACTGATCGCTAATTCCTTTGATAAGTTTATCGATCGATCGCAGTTTCCCCATAAATTATACAGAGAATAATACGATCGATCGGCTATTTCCTTTGCAAATTGAAGTGATCGATCGCAAATTTCTGGGCAGTTAAAATTATCAAAGGATTGCGATCGATCGGTTTTTTTTTTATTAGGTTTGCGATCGATCGGTTTTTTTTTACTTTTCTGATTCCTGTAGAACAATCCATTAAGTGCTTAATTTCTCCTGCTAAACCTGGTACTTCAACATTGTCAAATATTTATTCAATTAAGTCTAAAATCAAACGTAATATTGTAACACTATTATTAACCATACGGAAATTAATTCAACGACGGTAATTACAAACATTTTATTTACAATGTTCTATTATGTTTTATTTACAATAGTATGCACATTTTAGCCTAAAACTTCCAAACTAAGTTGCACAATGATGTTGGGACTTGCATTTTGTTGCCATCTTCGATTTAGTTGCTCTTGCCAATGCGCTTCAACGTAATGCTTTTATTTGCATCATACCATAACAACAAAAGTAGAATGCAATAAAGACTGTAATAACATTATCTTATGAAGTTAGTGGTTCTGAATGCTCCAGCTTTCGCAATGACCTCATTCTTCAATTGGTTGGAGTCATCCAACACTAACTCTAAGACAATGTTCAGTCGGTCTGCATCTGTTGCGGTCTACATAAACCAACAATGATTGCAACAGTCAAAACAATTACAAAGTTTTAAAATTCATGAAGAGTACAATGGAAGTGCCTCTATATTACCACTGATTGATAGTTGGGACAAAGAATTGGTAATCGCATAAATTGGATTACGTAAATGCCACAACCCGACCTGAAATAATTAGATGTGCATTAGAACATTAATAGTCTTCAATTAAGACTGAACATATTGCCTCCAAATACCAGAAGTTAGTAAATATGAAAGTAACAATTTTGGTGAGTGTATTGTTTTGTGATATACTTACCCGTCCGGCTGAATTGGGACTACTGGAGGAATGACAACTGTCCAACTTTTCATATTTAAATCTTCTTGATTTGTTGTTTGTGTCACTTTAGAATGCAAAATGAAATCCTGTAATGCTTGAACCTACATAAAAAAATGAAATTATTAACTCTAACCAGTTGCCCTCAACTGAACCCATCATGGAAAGTATGAATTGGCATTCCGAAGGACTCACCACGTCAGCAATTTATTTTTTTCTATCAGCAAAGTGAAGACTCGAGCTCATGGTGTCAAGATATTGAATTTCTTTTGCCCTTATGTCAACCACGACCAAATACCAATGGGTATTTGAGTCATTCATAGGGATGTAAATCTGTGTGCCACATATGAACACCGTTAAATAAATCAGTTCATCCCTCTGAACAGATGATGGTAAACTTTTATGAGTTTGTATGCATCATATATGGCACCGTACCTTAGTACATTTTGATCCATCCCCTACATAGCGTTTGGTGACATTGAAAAATTTTAATAGCTCATCCACTCCCCTTGTAGACCTACTCCTTACTAATTGCTACACAACACAGATACTTATGGTTAGAGGGTAATATTTTGTTCTTTTTCTATATTCAACTACATCACCTCAACGGTTATAGTCAAATGTCAGTTCAAGAATTTTTTATATGAATAATGCATTGCTCGATTTTGTTGTATTACATGAACATATGAATTATGAACAACTTAGACATACCGCAAAAGTTGTGGGCAAGTACCAAGTTGTTATTTCCCCACTAGATCGTGCCTTCTCTCGCGTAGCCAATTGGCTTGCAACATAGTCGATAACCTACCATATAAACTTATATAAGTATGTGAAAATAACCTATAAAAAAAATGTAAAAATAGTAAATATATCTTCTTTAAATAAAAAATATTGATCTTAATACTTACATCAGACACAACCCAGCTGTTGGGTAACAAGGTTTGTACCATCCCCCGTGTGATAAAAGTGGTATCATCTTGGGCTAGTAGGTCCCTATATAAATTGTTAGAAGAATGATAGTTAATAAAAATGAAAATACAAGAAGTGAGCAGCGTGAATAGACACATGTCCCTTGTTTCTTCCGTTTGAACTGTCCGATAATTAAGTGGCCATACCTTACCAATCACCCTTGCTAGGAACATGTTTATGAAAGAGGTTGAACACAAACAAACACTCCTATCAAATTAGTAAGATGTCTGTCACTGCTACTAATATGTGTGTGCATTCTGATAATATGCATCATCTTTAAGTTGCAAAAATTTGTGTCAGTTTCACTAAGATGTGTGACAATTACGATAATATGCATGTTCTTTAAGTTGCTAACATGTGTGTAAGTTTGAGTAATATGTGTGTGAATTTCCATAATATTATAGTTCTTTAATGTTGCTAACATATGTGTAAGTTTGACTAAGATGTGTGACAATTGCGATAATATGAATGTTCTTTAAGTTGCTAACATGTGTGTAAGTTTGACTAAGATGTGTTGATGCATGTCATCGAAGTTTACATTCAACATGGGCCTGAGCCTCGTAAAAAAATAAATAACTAAAACATGGATTTTTTTTAGTAACCCAAATCACATTAAAAGCATTTGATGGGACAACACTAGGATGGGACCAAGCACTATCTAATATTCAACATAGTATATGTATAATAATGTAAACTGAATATAGAGGAAATCAAATCTTACTCACTATCTAGAGAGGAGTCAATACAATACTCTAAAATTGAGAGGTGCCATTCAGAGTATCGGGTTCCATACACTGGATGTTGCAATAAAATTGCCGACACCTACGCATGTGTTTCAAGTTATACAATGATAGTATAACGAATTTTTTGTTCTATTGCGTAGATGGATAAATAAAAATTAACGATTTTTTTGAATTTGCGATACTTATGAAGATGGAAAAACTTACCTTTACACCTCCTTTAGAGGACTTGTTCACCACCCTTTTATTTTTTTCCTTCCGACTTAGGTTCACTTTTAAAGATGGTTTTGGGTTGGTGTATGGTGTACTGAGATACTTGCTAGGAACCCGTTCATTTGTATCTCTTGTCCGTAGCTTCCAACCAACCTGTGACATATTAGAACTAGCCTCTCTCGACGAGAGAGACTTCAGCTTGTGTGGTGGTTGGTTTGCTTCCATGTTTACTACCTAAAAAATTATTGACAACAATACATAGTTGGCAATTTTGTATAAGCCATTTCGTTCAAAATTAGCTATGTAACTATGTATATCCAAATATTATAAATTTATTTATGCAATGTAGGGGTGTCAAATGGGTGGGTTTGGGTGGATAATCAATGGGTTGGATCCTTAAAAACCCATTTGCCCATTTAGGCCCATTTAACAAAATATGTTTGGCCCATACCCAACCCAACCCATTAAAACCCAACCCATTCATTTACCCAATTATTTTATGTATGTAAATGGTCAAAATATCTTACAACTTCTAAAATGATAAAAATGCCCAAAAAAAATGACAACAATACCCCTAAATGATCAATAAATGGGTTTGGATAAATTTGTTAGATGCCCAATAAGCAACTCAATTAAAGCCCAATTAAATTCAACTTAATTGGATCTAATTGGGCTAACACCCATTTGCCCATTTATGAAATAAGTGAGTTTGGTTGGGCAATTATTTTAAATGGGTTTGTTTGGATGGACTAATGGGTTTGGGCCTTTTTTGCCACCCCTAATGCAATGATTACCTAACTCTTTATTGAGAGAAAGTACATAAATAACGTTCTCAAACCGTCATTACAATACATAGGAGAAATATTAAAAAATTTGAAAATCAATTGAAAACAATATTTCTAATACAGACTCCGTCTTAGACATGAATATCCAAATGTTTACAGTATGTAACTCTATATAGCCATCAATCAGTAAATATACCAATTGAAAGTATAGGCTACATATACCATGAAGACAATATGAATGATGCATAATAAAAATTAAATAATGTCTTAAAGTTGAGAGGAAACATCATCCACGGACCTTCCTTTGAGGTTGTCTACATACTGCTTCTTCAGCCCCTTTCTTCCGTCGTCCTTTAACAAGTGTCTGATCCGCGGAAGCAACCACCTGAACAACACTTATTGGTTTATTTGGGGATGTCATGGGGGTATCACAAGCTAAAACATCAGATATTTTGTCCAATGCGGCATCTAGATTTTTATGTTTTTCATCCTCTGAGTCCCTATCAGAACTGCTCTTCGGGACCGACTCTATTGTACCCTTAGCTATCCCTTCCAATATCTCTGATTTCATTCTTTTCAACCCCTCGGAAATGATGTTTCCATTTGCTTTTGTGAGAGATTGGTATTCCCCCCTTATGGTTGTCACATCCTCCGAGAGCGTACTCAAGGCAACCTTCATGGACTTCACGTCCTCTCTCAACTCTTTCAATATGATGCCGTTTTCATTAGTATGTGTGACCTTATTTGCATCATTTTAAACGGATGACCGGTGTTCTTTGTTAGAACCTGCATTTAATCAATGTCAATGAAAAATACTAGTTTTATGCGGATGACATAAACTTGGACTTTGTTGTTATGACGTACATAAAAGAGACAATGCATGCAATTGGTCAATGATCACATACCATGGTTGATGACATCAATCTCCTTCCCTTCCTTCTCCACTCTTTACACCACATCTCGGTGTTCAACCTTGCCGGCTATGAGCTGCACGGGTGATAAGATGCAGCCGAATTGGTTCGTTAAATTTTTTTAAAAGAAACGCAAATATATAAAATGACCTATGTATGTGTAACATACTTAGTTCACATACCCATAAAGCCCATGAAACAAAGCAAATTATATTTACCTCTTCCAAACTATAGCCACCAAGCTTCTTTAGAAGGCGGTTTAATTTGGCAACTCTTTTATTCGTCCACACACTAAGCCTAATGGCTGGATGCATTGACAACGGTATAACACGAATCCCAGCAACCACTTGCTCATAAAATAGTACCTATTGAAAACAATTACGACTATATGCTTAGAATTAACACCCAATACTATACTATAATAAAACTACTTTCATCAAATGAGACTGATGTTTATACCTGCAAAAAATATACACATCCACAAATATAAGTTTTACTTGGATCTAACTTAAATGCCAACAAGGCATCTCTCAACTTGTTGAACACAAACAAAGCCCAATTATACTCGGATACACGGTCAATGTCTTTTACCACATGTAGAATTGTCCTCGGAATGTTCAAACTTGTAGTTGGGCAGAAGACACTAGCAAGTAAGAACAAAACAACTTTCTCCTTAAATCCGCCGTCAACCACTGCATTCGATGCAGCTAGTGCGGCCTCTATATTACCCAAAGTGACCAATTCCGTCCCTATGAACCCATGTCGGTTACATAAAGGCTCAATGTCTTTGAATACACCAGAATCTGAAACTAGTGGGCCAGAATTACGTAGGCCTAAGATGAATCCAACTTGTTCTAGCGTGATCATTACGGACCGACCATTTAATTCGAAAACAAAGCTTAGCACCGTAATGTTGTCGAGCATAAAGCGACAGAGCGCGTGATCCAACTTTCCACCCCCAATATCCAACCAAGATCCGAATCCTAATGATCGGACGGCGGCCTTCTTCGCCTCACTGAATTCACGGAACAATTTCCTCACATGATCGGGTGTACATCGACTGCGTAGACCTCTAACCTGTAAACAAAGACACGATATGCATGTTAGTCAATCCATGTGAAACAACTAAGCTATAATATACCATTAATTAACCAAAACTGAAGTACTACATATAAACACAATTAGGACTATACCACATCTATCTCCTCCACGGGCACTTCGCTTCTCTATTGTTGTTTGAACACATTAGCAAGTTTTTTTGCTTGGTCAATGAATGGAGCTTATGCCTCTGATGGCATCGTCTTCCATTTTGCTTTTATGTCCACCATAATCTACAAGAGTTAAATAAACTTCCAACTATAGAATTATATTTATCCCCCTATATTGTACGCTGAATACTTAACTGCAATGGGAAAACCTTTACCTTTGCCTTTGCATTTGATTTTTCAATTTCATCCTGTCTTGCCTTAATTTCCTGTTTGCAACCATGGGACCAAGATTCAGATAAAAGCACTAGTATATATTATCAAAATAGACAGTACATTCACTTTTTTATAACCTCAGAATAAACAATAAATCAACATGTCAAAGCTTACTAATATAGTATGTAGCCATTAACTAGCCGCTTGTTCCCAACTAACTTTTCGGACACTTTGGGAACATTCTTCTTCTTCTTCTTATGGCTCTTCATTGCATTATCCTTAGTACTCCCAGGGTGCCCACGCTTCATGTGAGGATGTGTGGACGCATCATCTGCACGGACAGGCAAAGCCTGCATATAACAACAAATCAGGTTTGGGGTAAGCAAACAGAAACACAACTTTATTGTTCTGCACTTCATTACCTGGGTAGATAGGGCAGCATCAGTGTCCATAGCCTGGCTGCCTACATTTTCCTGTTCTTGTCTAGGGTTATCCTCAATGATTGCCATTCCTGTTAAAGCAAAAAGTATGTTACCATAAATTCTGTGACAATATAAAGCACAATGCCACAAATGTCATATGAACGTCGAAAACATGGCATACAGTATGGGGTCTACTTTGACCATTCACAACGCCAAAATAGAATGAACGTCGAAAACATGGCATACAGTATGGGGTCTACTTTGACCATTCACATATAAAACACGTATCCATTTAAACAATTCAACATAATGACGTAGAATGAGGGCTATTATGACAATTCATATAGATAAATCCAACCAATGTCCAACTGTGCTTGACCAACATCTTCTAATAATAACATGATTTGTCTGATGTGCTTTAGCAGACAAACCAATAAGGGAATATAACTTCTTTTCACGTGGGTCAGCAATTGTTGTCTTTATTCTTTTAGCAAAAAAAAATTGTTGTCTTTATTCATATATTATTACATAGATCTATACTTCCATTGAACGAGATAGGACAAATCACTGCCAAAGAATCCATGTAAGTACACTTCAGTTACGGAAAAGCAACCCAAAGAATCCATGTAAGTACACATCAGTTAATGAAAAGCAACCCATTCACGGGACCAACCAACCACTCACATGACATTATTTACACACTTCCTCCTCCAATCAGTCACTCACATATAAAAAAAATAGACAATACTGAACACAGGCACTAGCAATGTTTGGATTTTAAACTTTTACATCACTTACCTTCACTGATTGGAGTGGATGGGAGTTTTCTTCACCGATCTGAGATTCGTGGTGCACGGAGTGCTGGTCGTTGATGGAGTGGGTCTGCATGGTGGTCGTCGGAGTGGGGTGGAGGCTTGGACGGAATGCCTGTCGTGGAGGGTTGCTCGAAGAAATCGTGTGCTGTTTTATGTGTGTAGAGCAACTAAATAGGCGTGTGTGTGTGTGAACAGGTAAGAATGAAGATATGTTAGTAAGTAAGTTAGTAATTTTAACAAAAAAAATAATAAAAAGTTAGTAATTGATAATGGGTTTATGGTTTTTTGTGGTTTTTATATTTTTCATAAATTTATTTACTATTTTTTAAATTTATATGTGCACTGAAAAAAAGCGTGAAGCGTTTGTAATAAAAAAAAAAATAAAATTTATAAATCTTAAAAATATAATTATGAAAAATGGAGTAAACGATCGATCGTAAACTGTTAACGATAAAATACGATCGATCGAAAATATTAAAACCTAGGGCAAAGATCGATCGATCGCAATATTCTCTATAAAATTTATCGATCGATCGCATTTCCCTCTGTGCAAACCACGATTGATCGCATTTCACTCTGTGAAAAATACGATCGATCGCATTTCTCTTTGGGAATCAAACCTCTCTCTTAAGAAACTTCGATCGATCGCATTTCCCTTTGTGAAAATTTGCAATCGATCGCATTTCCCTCTGTGCAAACTGTGATGGATTGCATTTCCCTCTATGCAATCTGCGACCTCACCGTAATGTTTACGAAGGAAATGTGGGATTGGTCGTAGTTCCAATTTGTTGTAAAGATTACTACACAAATAATCTTAAGATTACTTCTCTAGATTATGTAAAAATGTATACATTTGCCCAGATGTATCCATTACTAAACTATGTTGTTGGGTTTTTTTTTTTTTTTTAACCATGTTACTATGTGTTAATTATCAGGTTCATGATATCATACAATCTCGACTGAAACCCGAAGTACCTCACATTACAAGGTAAGCATCAAGAGTTACATATTATCACAGTATTTAGATGTCGGAATATAGGATCGGTCGTAATCCTAGCCTCTTTTTTTTAGGTTATCAACTTTTGTTAGACTACAAGTACCTATTTTCTCAAAATATACCATGAATTGCATCTTTGATTTACCTATGAAATGGTAGCTATATGTCGTTTAACAAAATTGGTGAATGTGTTCATTTAAATTCCAAAAGGGTATCGTACGACGAACCATGTCATAATAACTTTGCCATTGTGTCACATTTGTAAATATTATAGTACAAAAGCCACAAATATGATATAAACATCAACGCACTAACAAAAACTACCACTTGTGAATATTATACTACAAAAGCCACAAATGTCATATGAACATAAATGCACTACACAAAAGCTACCATTCCCCTGGTGTCCTTACATAAAACCCAAAAAATTGCAATAATCAGAAAATCTAATCATCGACCAATGGAATACTCGCCTTACTTTGGACTGCCATCCTCATCATCCTCCTCATCATCATTATCATCAATATCATCGTTTTTGTCATAGTGGTCACCTTCAACAGCAGCATCTGGTTCAGAATCATCTGCTTCAGTACCATCTGTTGAACTTGCAGAAGGTGTCCATGCTGCCCCACTAGAAGAATCCATGGCCCATTGCTCAAGACGACACATACAAGTATTCAATTTGCCTAACACAATTTGTTGCGCATTCAATTAAGAACTAATACGGTCCAAGTAACTTACAATACTTTTGAGCTCAACCGTGACATCTGCGACAGAACTAGGACCAACTCCATCATCTTCCACATCATTTTCCCCATCATTGTCAACTTCTCGGGTGCGCTTCTTCTGCTTCTGCATCTGAGCTGCTATTCAGGTGACAGAATGACGATTAATTGGTTGCACTGATCGAGGAACCAACGGAATGGCTGCGGGGAAGTTCATGTTCAGATGGGTAAGAATACGGGTAATGGCACACGGATAGATTAGAGAAAGCGAGGCATCTTTAGACTGGTGCATGGTAATGAAAGAGTTACATATGACCGATGGGAGATCAATGGAAACGCTGGTCATAAGGGCATATAAAAACTGAGCTTGGCGAAGCCCAAATGTGTTCCTATGAGAAACAGGCAACAAATTGTGGGACATAACCAAATTAAAAAGACGAGCCTCACATGTGAACTCGGTGGTGTGATTTGTTTTTTTTGTTCTTCATGCAATAGTCTTACCATAAAAGAGTTCCATCATGGTGTCTCGAAGAGGAACCAACTAGCCAATATAAGGATATCCAGGCTGAGCAACCCTAGGAATTTTTAACGCACTAGCAACCACATCGGGAGAGATGTGATACATTTTTTTTCTTAGGAACACATCAAACTCTAAAGTCGTTGTTTTGATATTTAGAAAGTTGGAGTAAAACTCCGGAATAAGATCGTTAGGAGTAGCAGTTGGCCAATCTTGACACATTGACTCCCAACTGCGTTCCGTAATTTGTTTATCCAAACTATAGCGCACCAACTCAAGTAACTTCACATCTCTCTCCGAATGGATACGACGGTTTGAGTGGTACTTTTCATAAATAAAAAAAGACCTATAGTCTGGGAACCTTTGTTAAATGTTTTGGATTTATTAGCTGCTGGGGGAATTTCAGTTGGTGCAGGAGGGGTAGAGGAAGAGGGATGATGGGTATCAGACACAGTAACCTTGGCAGCTTTAGTCTTTGTACGTGCCATCTGAAATGGAAACAACAAACACAAATGCATTTTATGAAAACAACTCAAATGGAAACAACAAAGACATCAAATATTATGACAACAACTGAAATGGAAACAACAAACATAGCAACAACTGAAATGGAAACAACAAACATAGCAAATATGATGACAACAACTAAGAAAACATCAATTTCAATTTCCTCACACATTCTACAACAAGCACATTGCATGCACATTCAAAATTTTCAAACAAGCTTACTTTACACAATTACCACTTAACGAATCATACTGACATCCATTAAACCGTAAAACCAACTCTAAAATATACAACATGCATGAGTTTCGTAAAACTCTAAGAACATCTTACACCCACCCAACATAAAGAATGGGAAAAACCCACGAACACCAGAATAATCAAAGAAAACCCTCTCTCATGTTATATAAATCATAAACTAAAGCCACAATTAGAAAAATCAGGGAAAACCCTATGTCAAACGAAGGAAAATCTTGTACATACGAAAAAAAAAAAAAAAAAAATTAACGTAACTAGATTTTGGAAACGACGGCAGTGATGGAACAAGAGTAAGCTGGGCTTTGGAAACGAAGATGCTTATCGAATCAAAGGCCAAAAACGGTGATGTTGGGAGTGCCTTGACAGCGGCGCAGTGAGGGGGAGAGATAGCAGACGAGCAGAGAGAAAAAAAGGCTTTGGGTTTTTTGCAATTTTCAGAAATAGAAGAAAGAGAGATAGTGGCGGGGGTTTGACATTTTAAGAGGATAAAACTGTCTTTTTGTTTAAGTTCAAACAGTAAATTGAGTTGGCTTTTTGGGAAAATAGGTGGCAAATTCTTATTGGATTGAAATACCAATTAATCATGCTGAGTTGGTATTTCAGAAATAGGAGATACTTTCTCGTCATGTACTATTAAGATATTTTTTATTTTTTTAAAAGAAGCCAGTATCATGAAGTATTCAAGAAACGATCAATACAGTGACACACAAAATTTCATAATTTTTGAATGATATATTATGATTAATACATAATAAAATGGTGTAAGAAATAGTTCCATACAAAAATAATGTTGTTCCAAACGCAACTTACAAACTTATTGATATTGTGAAAAAAATTGTGTTTATAATATTGCTCAAATTGTTAGGTCAAGTTGGAACTCATGTTAACCCAATAGGTATTGAACTATGAGTAGGAATGTAAATGAATTGAACTAGTCATAAACAACTTGTCTCGATTTGAGAAAATGTTTGTTTATATTCGTTTATCTAACAAATGAACCAAACTCAAGTCCATGTTTAGACTCAAATATTAAACAAATCAATCTCAAACATTATAATGTTAATATGTACTCTGCCATAATACATTCTACTAGAATTCAAAATCATTAGGAGACAGTGAGTTATGGGAGAGGCAGAGAGAGAATTGTTATGGTTAACGGGGTTAACCAAGGGTTAAGTGGTATCATGTGCATTGCACATGACTGGACACATGTCTAATAATTAGTGTTGCCACCTAATGGGTTGGAAGAATTTCCTCCAACCTGGGTTGAAGTTAAACTTTGTCCACTATGGATTTTATAATTAAAATACAAGTTATATCAATTCCCAAATTAATAATATAAATATTAATACATTTTTTATAAAAACTAATTTAATATTTTTATTCAAAGATGGACATGTGTGTTTGGGGAGACAGATTTACCTCCAACTTGGTTTGGAAGAATTCTCGTTCCACCGACTACGGGTCAATTACATAAACTATCCACATGTATTATCTAAAAAAGTGAACTGACTCATTAAAAAAGGTAAGCGACTAAAAATACACATGACTTGTCTATTTAATAGCCACGTAGTGGATTGGAGGATAACTCCTTCAAACCAGGTTAGGGGTCAACTATTTCCTATTTCTGGAGTGAACATTTTAAATATTTCAATTTACATTTGCGTATTTTGTTAAGAAAACGCACTTTGATACCAATTAGTAATTTTAATTCGAGAAGCAGTCTATTTTAATATTTATTTTGTATGTTGTTTGTAAAGAATGATTCCCAACATTGAAAAAAAATATATATATAACATAATTAATAACAAGACTAGTAAATATAACAATAATAATGACTAGCCTCTTCACATACCCTCCGCACGTGTTCAGAGGCTCTTTTTATTTTTTGGGAAATTGTCCAGTCCTTTATACTAACCATTGAAATAAGTGATTAAAGATAGCGAACCATCAAATTTTTTAAAAAAATAAATCTTTTCAATTTTCTATTAGAATCTGGTTCAATGAACGTGTACTTCTGATTATTTTAACTTTTGAATTTGAGGAGATCAGTACATTACTCTGTTAATAATTTGATATAATCCAGTTTATTTATCAAACGGTGAACACATAATATCTAAAACAAAAAAATTGAACAACGTGTATTTTTTGTTTGGATATTTTATTAACTTTAATTCATGCCAAAAACCTTTTAAATAAAAACAGATAATTAGAAATTCTTTAAAATAAATTTCTTACTACTAAAAGACATCTTAATAAAATATACTTATCTATTTTTTTATTTTTTTTTTTAAGAAAGGATTAGATTAGTTCAATTTAATGATCAACACCAAATTTTTTTTTTCTTTTTAAACGTGTGTTTTATATATATTTTTTTAATGAACACAGAATATCTTAAAAAAAAATTTTGAACAACATGTATTTTTGGTTTGTATGTTTTTGGCATAAATTTTAATTTATGCCAAAAACCTTTTAAATAAAAACATATAATTACAAATTCTTTAAATATAATATATAATAGCTGAAGACATAAGCATTAAAACCAAGAATGTCTGACATCATGACAAGTGACATTTCTATTTATCGTTTAAAATTCCCAACTGATACATTGTTTTAAATTTTAAATATCTCAAGTGGTATGATGCATGTGTTTATAAGAGCATTAAATGCACAAAAACAATAATTTTAATTGTTGTTAAACACTTTTAAATAAAAATGGATAATAACAAATTATTTTAAATAAATCTCTTACTACTAAAAGACATCTTAATACTAACAATAGTAATATAAATATTAATTTTGATAAAATGTCTATGTTTTTGGAAATAGTTTTTGTGACAAACGACACCTCTGTTCAAAAAACTTTTTGTCTTTTCTTTTTCACAATGTCAATTAAATAAGCTTGAATTTTATTAGCTCATTCAAGTTAACTAAGTTATGCCATATCCCATTCATAATAATAATCATTTTTTTGTTAGATTTGTCTTTTCTTGACTTTGGTCTCCTCAGGATTGTTTTTGTTTTGATTTGATGCAACTAGAATCAATATTAAAGTGTAATTTTGAAATTGAAATTCTAATTTAATAATGGCAGTGAAATTCAATTTATTTTTTTCTTTTTCCTTTTTTATCCGCCATCAAATTAACCTACAATTTGCTTTCATAAAAATAAAATAGAGTCTCTAAGGAGGCTAGTAATGAATATACAACACTAGTTCGACCTATCTCAGACAAACCTTTAGAAAATTATAAATAAAAAATTGATACACATCGAAAGAACTATGACAATTAATAAAAAATTATCACTTTTACATAAATGCCAATCAGTATTCGCATAATACATATCAAGGAAAGAAAAAAAAAATTAAAAACAAATTTCTTGCATAAAGTATAATAGTAGTCAAATTATTACTATCATGATAATGCGGAATCTATCATTATTAGTATTACATGGACTTTGTGTACAATTTCTTTCAAACTTACGATTGGTCCAAATATTTCAAAGGAATTCTCACGATCGATCTCATTATTCACTGCATAATTTCTGGGGAACTAGCGATCGATCACTTCAATTTGCAAAGGAAATAGTCGATCGATTGTATTAGTCTCTGTACAATTTTTGGGGAACCAATGATCGATCGATCAAACTATCAAAGGAATTAGCGATCGATCGGTCTAGAGTTTCACTTTTGGGAATTTTGCGATGGATCGTTTCAATTTGCAAAGGAAATAGCTGATTGATCCCATTATTCTCTGTACAATTATGGAGAATATGCGATCGATCGGTTACAATTTTCAAAAGGATTTTACGAGCAGTCCTTATTTTCACTTTACTGGTGGGAAATTTACAATAAATAAAATCCAATTTTCAAAGGAATTGTCGATCGGTCCAAGCTTACACTGAAATGCTTTTGTTTGGAAACTTAAGGCTATTTGTTCAAAACATGCAACTACATAATTTTGAAACAGATATCAGCAGAGTCTACGATATCAAAAAGGCTCTTTATAGGATCCTGCCACGAAAGATTTTAAGAATTAAAATAATTCCTTGTTATGCAACCCAGGTGACACAGCACGCAGGCTAGAATGTAAAGAAGGCACATGTATTGAAAATGTGACACATGTGAATGAATGTAATATAGTCCACTAATACTTCAAAGAGTCTAAAGTTTACAACAAGAAAGAAAACAAAGAAAAGTAACTGCAAATAATATCAATATAAAGTCTCATTCCATCTCAAACATCAAAAAAAAAAATCACCAACACAAGAATGGATCCTTAAGCAGCCTAGTCATAAAATCTTTAAACATAGAGTTTACTCAACACTAATAAGGATAATTTAACATCCTTTCAGAAGGAAGTTGCCCCAAATAACACTCCTGAGATTTGATTAAATGATACCCTAAAGTCATAAAAAGAGCATTGGGTAAAACAGGGTAGGCAGTGAGTGACCTCTCCGATCGTCGATACTCATGCTCCACATCTCTTGTTCTCTCCCTTTCACGTGACTCCGATGTTGCATGCTCATATTGGTAATCATCATCCTCCATTCGATCATATTGGTCATGACCACGGTCATGATATTGGTTATAACGATCATGGTCATCCTGGACATCCAGATGATCATACTGGCCCCAACTTCAATAAAAATTCACTATAACACTAGGAAGAACTACAAATTTTTTGTCATGCGAAACTATGAAAATACACATTTCCCACCATCTTGAATGGTGTATAGTACATCATTTATGAACTTACAATACAAGTTCATAAATGACCGTCGCCAATTTAACTAAGGGAAACTCAAGACTCCATGTCATCACACCTGCACAATACCAAGCAATGAATTATACATATGACTAAAACATCCCAAGAATATAGCCATCTGTTGTAAAATATGTATTTACCTATAACAAGTCATTTTAACAAACATGGCATACTTCAAGATGTTGCAAACATGGTATGGTACATTTGTAGAAAGAATACGCATATATTTAGTACTTAATTGGGACAATAAATGACAGAAGTTGGTAAATGTTAAAAAGTTGTCAATGTTTACTTGCAGGATTCATCACCACATACCAAAAGATGGATACAAGTGGTTACGCTAAAGCAGGCACCTCAAGAAACACCACATACGATGTTGTTAGTGTAAATCCAACAGATGAAAGGCGTGCAAATCATTATACAAAAGATGATATTTCAATGATGACTTTTAAGACCGTAACAAAATGGGAAGAATGGTACAAACACTACAGCTTCTTAATGGGATTTGGGGTGCGAAGAGAAGACATAAAAACGGATAGGAATGGAGAGGTGATTGTGCGAAAATGGGTATGTTCAAAAGACGGGTTCAAAAGGACAACAAGTAATGAAGAAGACGGAAGCCAACGCCAAGAACGATCCATAACTAGATGTGGATGTGAGGCATTCTTGCGTGTCAAGTTGGATAAAACCTCCAATACTTGGGTTGTTGCAAACCTTGAACTTACACACAACCATGCATTGACAGATACACACCAAAGATTTTTCATTCCAGCCCATCGCACCATCGCTGAAGGTGAGAAAGCTGAAATTCAATCGTTGTACCAAACTGGAATAAAGCAATCTCAAATGCACGAGCATCTAGCACACCAAGCAGGAGGATACAACAAACTACAGTTTACAAAAAAAGATTTATGTAACTACACATATGCTTATCGCCAGTCGCAAGTAGAAGATGGTGATGCAAATAGTGCACGAAACTTCCTAGAAGGGATAACTTCTAAGGAGCCCAACTTTTATTCTACATACAAGACAGATGAAGATGGCCACCTAGAATGTTTATTTTGAAGTGACTTTACCTCACGCCTGGATTATGCATGCTTTGGAGATGTGATAGCATTCGACTCAACATATAAGACAAATAAATACAATTTACCATTTGTGGTACTTATTGGTGTGAACCACCATCATCAGACAATCGTCTTCGGAAGTGGTTTATTGAACGTAGAAATAGAGGAAGCATACACATGGCTCCTACAAGCATTCCATGATGCAATGAACAATAAATCACCGATTTCAGTGGTAACCGATGGGGACAGGGCAATGCGCAATGCTATCAACACAGTTTTCCCAAATGCCAACCATAGACTTTGTTCATGGCATCTGGCACGCAATGCAAAACAACATATAAAGAATAGTGCAGCCCTTTATGCATTTCATAAATTGATGAATGACATCCAAACACATGACCAATTCGAAGAGAATTGGAATTCTATGATTGAAGACTTTCACCTACAAGAAAACGAGTGGTTACATAAAATGCATACCGATCGGGCAATGTGGGCAGAGGCATACTTGAGAGGAAAATTTTGGGCGGAAATAAGAAGCACCCAAAGATGTGAGGGTACGCATGCATACATGAAGCGTTCCCTAGAAGGAAAAACTTCATTAGTTGACTTCATGAAACAGTTTCACAAGAAACTTGACGGGATGCGACATTCTGAGTCCCAGAAAGACTACATCACACAGCAGAAGAAGCCACCATCAGCTGGGACAGTACTACCTCACATTGAGAGATATGCAGCATCAATATATACACGAACCTCATTTCAAAAAGTAATGAGTCGACTAAAACAGGAGGGATACTTATTCAGAGCCATATTTGGGGGAGTATTGAACATCAACTTCGAACGTATACCTTAGAAACGACTCAAAATCGTATAGCACGTTGGGAAGTGACATTTGATGCGACAAGTGTGTCTATAAGATGTACCTGCTTAGAGTTTGAAACAGTTGGACTACCTTGCGAGCACACCTTCCACGTTATGAAGGTTGAGAGGCTTAAAGAAATACCTCAAAACCTCATTAGCCTGAGATGGACCAAAATTGCAAAGTCCAATACTAGACCAACATATCATTCATTACACGATCCTAATGATGTAACTGAGGTCGTACGGTATGGTGCATTAACATCTAGATGCAACAATTTGTGTTACATAGCGTCAAGATCAGATGAAGGGTATAGACAATTCAATGCTGGATTGGATATGCTAACACAACAAATGCATCAACTACATGCATCAGATATAAGTTACAACGATGAAGACATAAACAAATCATCTAGTAGGGCAGATATTCTAAAAGATCCACGAGTTGCACATACTAAAGGTGGACAAAAGGCTGACAAGGGAAAGGAAATCAAAAAAAGAAAGTGTGCCCTATGCAAGGAAGAAGGACACACAAAACGAACATGCCCTTTATCAAACATCAATATGATGGATAATAACAACCAAATCTCCAGCCCTACAATACAATTGGCCTCAGAAGAAGACATGTCATTCAATCCTGCAGTGTACAACTCAATTTGCTATGACACAAGTGTATGTGCTACAATGATGGAGAACCCGTCGTCAGGGCCGGCCCCGAGGTTTGGGTTGCCCAAGTCCGTTGAAATTTTGGTTGCCCACTTATTATTAAATATTAAAAAAACAGTATATAAAAAAAATTATGCAAAATCAAGATTACATTGTGATTTTAGCTTGAATTACATTAAAAAAAATTATACCATTAAAAAAATCATTAGTGTTAATAACAAAAAAAAAAAAAAAAAAAAAAATCACACGGTCTTACACCACATGTGATCTTTTTTTTCAAACAAGTCACATGGTGCATGACTAGGCTCATTCAAACAATCACACAAACACATCAGAGACTCACATCAGTATCACATATATTTCACATTTCACAATTACAAATCACTATGCATTTTTTTATTTTTCAAATGCCTAAAGGCTAGAGTTGGTCTATGTTTAATTGTTCAATGGTCATATAATAAATACATATACTAATCTTAAACAAAATATTAATAAATGTTTAAAAAAAAAAAATCCACTCAGCAAAAGCCAAAGCCTACTGGCCATTTTTCTGTAATCAATGTTAAAATAAATATATATATATATATAATTAATTGAATATTTGAATAATATTTGACTAAAATAATTATTTTTGATGCAAAATAAGAACCAATTATAAACCCAACTTTTTTTTTTTTAATATGATAGAAATTTTAATCTAAACTCACACACACGTATATTTTGAAAATCTCGGGGATCGAATCCACACCCTCATAGAGGGGAATTTTTTGGAAAGGGGATTACCACTGAGCCGAATACTTAAGTGGCATTATAAATCCAACTAATATGTGAAAGACTTAACAATAAGCCCAACAGGCCAAAATCAAGCACTAACCATATGAGCTTAATATCTAACTTAAAAAGAAGAAGAACCAAAAAAAAAATGGCTAGAGTGACGTGAAGTCCTTTCACCTGACAAAGTAAAACAAAATGTGGAAAAGTAGAGTCATATCACCAACTATTCATAAGAGAAATAAGATTAAAAAAAGAAAAAAGTCCTTTCTAAGCCAAAATACATAGAAGACTCCACCTTCTGAAGATGTTGAGAGAGATTAGGAAATTTTGGGTACCGCCTTCTTTGAAGATGTTGAGAGAGAGAAGGAAATTTTGGGTTCAGGTGAGATTTTGTTTGAAGATTATTTTGGAAGAAAAAGAAAAGTAGATAATGCCTTTGTTTGGTCAATTTCGTCCCTTCCTTCTTCTTCATTGCTCATCTCAATGAGGGGTGATTGGCTTTGCTAAGGTGAAGCATAGTGAACGTATTGAGAGGAAAAAACGAGATCTATCAAGGTTCTTTGCTAGTTTTAAGTTGCCTTAAAGGTTTTTTTATTTTTTATTTTTTTATACGTAAATTAATAATTTTTTTTTTTTTTGGTTGCCCCATGGAGGGGGGTTGCCCTAGCCCAGGGGCTTGCTGGGCTTACCCCAAGGGCCGGCCCTGCCCGTCGTACACAACCACAACGGATGCACAGGTAAATTAATGACTAAATTTTAAATTTCGTACGAACACAAATATTACTATATATTGGGGTATACATGGCAATTTTCTACGCATAAACATTATTCAATAAAAAATCACATCTTTTCAGGGGTACATCTCAGTGTACAATTCATCCAACCCAAATACAATCTCCAGCCCTACACTACAATTGGCCTCAGCAGAAGACATGTCATTCAATCCTGCAGTGTACAACTCAATTTCCTATGACACAAGTGTATGTGCTACAATGATGGAGAACCCGTCATACACAACCGCAACGGATGCACAGGTAAATTAATGAGTATGAATTTTAAATTTCGTACGCACACAAAGATTACTATATATTATGGGTATACATGGCAATTTTCTACGCAGAAACATTATTCAATAAAAAAATCACATCTTTTCAGGGGTACACTTCAATATACACTTCATCGAACCCAAATACAGAACAAGACCAATTCTATAATTGGCTTTGATCCAACCATCCAGATGTTGTCCATATCAGGTAATAAGGCATTCAACTCTTATGATTTTTGCAACCTATATTAAATATGTAATTATATGAATACTTTTTCCTTGTTTTTTTTTATAAGTAATATGTAATTACATGAATAATAAATATGCAATTGCAAAATGTATTGAATTTCCAAATAGAATCAACCCAATTGAATGTATTCAATGCCCAAATCTAATCAACATGAATGCTGATATAGAATCAAACCAATTGAATGTATTGTATAATGTAGTTATATGTAGTTACAAGAAATTTTTAAACCAACCAAGTAATATGTACTTACATGTTCATATTTAATGTATATTTTAAACCTACCCAATTGAAATTACTAATTCGAGGTGCGCATATTTTAAACTTACATGTTCACATCTGCCCCATGCTCTTCATCTATGAGTTCTGATTTGGGTACTACATAGTGCCATTGAGTCCCTTATGATTAGTCAAGGTATGCGTATCCACGGAACGCTGGCCTGGACACCCAAGTTAACCAAAAAAAAAAAGTTAACATTTGACTAAATAACATACTAATTAGATTACCCTAATACCACATCACCATCAAATAAAGGCATGAAATGGAGAAGATCCATGTGTACAGAGTCTTTATACCTTTTCATAAGTTGTAAATTTATTCAAACAAAGTTAAGATATATCAACTTTATATGGCAACTATTAAAAATGCCCAACTTTGTCCACTAAACTATCACAACAAGAATGCCTAATTGTCCAAAAAAGAAAAAAAATGGAATGCCTAATTTACTAGTTTTATATTGAGTAAGTAACCTGACAGGGCCCATGCATTAAGAATGCTCAAAACTAAGCAATGCAAAATGCAAGTCAGCCCTCTTCAGTCTAACCAGAAATCATACACAATAAGCAAGTACTAGATTAGAATCAAAACAAGCAACAACACAATCCAAAAAATCTGCAAAAGTATCTGATATGGCTCTCCTTAGATTCATTTCGGTGAAGGACTTGTATTATACCTCAAACACACAGATTGGTTATTAATTTATTGGTATCTAGTCACCAAAAAGCAAACACCAACAAAAAAAAAAAAACCTAAGAAATAGATACAGGATACATCCATCCATCTTCAATTTTTTTTTTTCTCTCTACCATCACACAAATGAATAACAAATGCCTTTGAAATATGCCTCTGAAATGCAAACAACATACGCCAATACATGCATACAAACATCACCCATACATAAACACACATAAACATACATTTTTCTTATTAAATCCATTTAAAAGCGAATCACACATACATATAGACATAAATATATGGGGTATTACACACTTGAATCTATACAGCAATCAAAAGCATCACCCATAAATTCCCATCTATACATAAACACCAACTGAGCTAATACTTGACATACACAACTACTACACACATAAAATCCCAGAAAAATAAGACAAGCCCAAGTTCAGAATCTTAGTACTTCCATCAGTTCCATCATGAAACAAAGAAAAATCTCAAACAAAACATAAACCAAATCATAATACCCAAAAGCAACAAAAGCAATAAAAACAATAAACAAAATCAAAACTTTTCAGAAACCCCAAAATCTAACATGGAAAACCTTAAGACCCCATGTTTTTTTTTTATATAATCCCCTCTTCATTTCCCCACAAACCAAACCACATCATTCAAAAACTCATTTTACTTCACTTTCACTCGTTTTCTCAGCAACCAAACAGATACACACATACAGGAAGAGAGAGAGAGAGAGAGGTACCGAAGTTACAGAGCTTAGAGCTGCGCGGCGAGAGAGATGAGAATGGAATATGAGAGAGGGTGTGGAGGCTAGGGTTTTGGTATTTAAGGGTTGCTTGGTTGGTTTGCTATATGGGTTTTGTTTTGTGGACAGTAAATTTGAAGTGACCCAAATCAATCTAAGAAGAAGAAGAAGAAGAGGATCATCGAGCACCGTTGAAGAGGAAGAAGCGGGCCACACGGTCTGTTTCTTGGAGAGAAGAAACTCCGTCTCTAGATCCAAACTCTCCATCTGTGTTTGGCTCTCCTCCATCGCTGCTACCATGACTCTTTCTTCTTCTTCATGAGGATTGAAGAACAAAGATGGATGGAGGGTTAGGGTTAGGGCTGTGATGGGGGAATAAGAGAGGGGAAATAAGAGAGGGAAAAAAGAGCACTGGTTCTTCAGGTTACCAATTGAAAAAAAAAACTTTACAAATTCTCCACTAAATTGCATCCAACTTTCACAAATTTTAACATGAAATTTTAGCGATCGATTGCTAAAATTCAAAGGAATTTTTTGCGATCAATCAGTTTATTCACTGTATAGAAATTGTGTACAGTATTGTACAGTGAATAAATTGATCAATCGCGAAAATTCAAAAAAATTCAAAGGAATTTTTGCGATCGATCGGTTTATTCACTGTACAGAAATTGTGTACAGTATTGTACAGTGTATAAACCGATCAATCACGAAAATTCAAAAAAATTCAAAGGAATTTTTTGCGATCGATCGGTTTAGCACTTATACTGTACACAATTTCTGTACAGTGAATAAACCGATCGATCGTAAAAAATTCAAAAAATTCCTTTGAATTTTAGCAATCGATCGCAAAAAATCCCTTTCAATTTTAGTTTATTATCTGTACAATTTCTGGAAAAACTTGCAATCGGTCCTAAAAATTTCGAAGGAATTGTGCGATCAGTCCAACTTAAAGCTTATTACTATTCAATTTCTGGAAAAGTGGCGATCGATTGCATTTTGAATGAAGAAAAATAGGATCAATCGTAATTTTGGTTACATCATTTGCGAATTGATTGCAATTCTTTTTTACCAATTTTTCGACTGATCTTAATTTCTCTACAATCATGAAATCCATAAAGTAATGTTGTAATATTGCGGCATACTTTTTTTTATATAATGTAATCATTTATTGTCATATATAAAATTAAACATCATGCCTATATTTATTAGACACACTGACGACATTCAATGATAAAATTCCCAAAAAGGATCATTTCAGCACAAACAATTAAAAATCAAATTCATCTCCAAATACATACCTCTAATAATGTGCCATATATGAAACTAAATTGCTGCCAGAACCATATTATTATTATTATATCATTTTCATCACATGAGATGAAATATATAATTCAAAACTACCAAGTGATCTCAAATCTCATTTGCACATACTTTAATTCATTTGACTTCATATCTATGGGAATGTGGTTTGGTATTATCTCAACTTTTAATTCTCGATGGAGGAAATGCAAGTAACAAAAAATATGGAAAACAAGCCAAATTAAGTTCTAAATAAAATTAGTTATTATTGAATTCCAAAAAGCTAGGTTAATACATATATACGAAAAATACAAGTGCAAGTAGCTCAATGTGCCTTAGTACAACTTCAAAATATTTTACAATAAAATTGTCCAAATAGGCACCATCCAAATGCTAACAAAAATCACCTACATACTTTAAAGGTCTCAACTATTTTTGTTAAAGAAGCTCTACAACTATTGTCTATGAATCCTCATCATTTTTGTCAAAGAGTGACGAAGATTGAATAATTCTTTTTCATTTCTCGGAGGATGATCACTAAACTCTTTCAAACGGTAACGGGGAGATATTCTTTCCGGAACTCCATAACTAGCATCACCAAATATTTACCTATACGAAATGATGGAAATGATTAAGCGCACATAAATAAGAAAAAATTAATAATAATAATAACATACTGTACAAACAATTAAACATATAATATATGATTGTTTTGCCTTGCCAAACTTGGTCAAGGATATATTGTATTTATACTGATTGAGATAACTAATACATGCCTTTGGATAATTACAAGTATGAGATAGAGTTATCACTATTTGTTTTGGAGGATTGGTTTGACTTCGGATTATCACTTGTTTGAGATGTGGATAATTGATTTCTATCAATATCCTTAACACATATTAACACCAACGTATCAAAGCCAAACCTACAAAATATTTAAAGCTCCTGAATCAAAGAACAAAAAATTAATAACCAATAAATCACAAGAAATAGCACCTATATGGAATGCATTATAACAAAGCTAATTCAATCGAATTCCTACTCCTAAACAATAAATTACTAAATAAAAGTCTAAATATATTTATATGGTATTTTTATGAACCCAATTAAGTCATATTTGATGGGAGTTTCACTCTTAATGCTAAAGGAAAAGAAAATAATTCATTAAATTGAATAATTTTCAATGAAAGTAGCTAGCCAAAAACCCATAATGATAATTTCATTTTTTACCAATAGCTACACACCCACCCGATGGGTCTTGAACCCACGACCTTACCCTCCACCTTGCTCTTACAAGGGGAGGGGGTGCCATTACAGCTAGTGCTCATTGGCAAAATAAACCAGAATCAAAATATTAAGCAAATTCCTAATGCAAATAATTTCCAAGCTATAGACAACTGAGTTCCAAGTACAAACGTTGTCAAAAGGTATATTCTCCACTAAATTGCATCCAACGGTCACAAATTTTAGCATGAAATCAAACGGCTACAAAAAACTGGCGGGATCGTCCTGCCTACTATAGTTGGCGGGACCTAAGTCATCCCCACAATTTTTGGGAATATAGAAAGCATATCTTGAAAAGAAGGAAATGTGAGATAGTGAGATTTTTCTGAAAAGAAGATGATGGGTGTGATAGGTCCCACCATCAAGAAGATGATGGGATTTTTCAAAATATGCTTCCTATATTCCCAAAAATTGTGGGGTGTGATAGGTGCATAGTAAGGCTGGTGAAGAAAGTCAGAAACCAAAGCCGAAGAAGAAGAAGAAGATGTATAAACGCTTCTTCTCTATTTGCTTCTTTCACACACAACCCAGCTATGTCTTTTTTTAAAAAGGATGGGAGAAAGTGGAAAGATGTTCACGCGTCTACTTCTTTTGTCCTTCTCTCTGCCAAATATACTATCATCATTTTCACTATGAAACCCATAGTGAAAATGATGATAGTGTTTTTGGCAGAGAAAAGGACGAAAGAAGCAAACGCGTGAACATCTCTCCACTTAAACCTACTTATCAAAAAAAAAATTTCACCCAGTTAAACAAAATTAACTAAATCCAGTACAACAAAACTAACCATTAACGGAAAAAAAAATTTCCAAAAATCAAATTTGTAAATAACCCAATGAACCCAGAACTAAATCCAAGATATTTCGCAAATCAAGCACATCAATTCTAAATTGTAATAAACAACAAATAATATTATAAAACACAAAAACATATGCATTGAGAAGCAAATCTAACATGAATGTTTTACAAAGCATATACCTTGACATTGAATAACACAGCTCCAATTCAATATCCCAGTTCGCAGCAGATATTTCTTCTATATTAAATATGATATGCTAAATAAGAGATACATGAAAGGTTGCTTTAGTTGACACAGGATTTAATTGTAAACTACAAAACACGCATAGGCATTAAACGAGAGAAAAAGAAAATGAAAACGAAGCTTTGTGTTTCACTATTTAAGCAAAAGAAGCACTCGGCATGTATAAGATTTTGCTATCTACGAGCAACAATTGGTACACTAATGCTTGTTTTTCATCATATCTCATTTACAACTGTAAAAAACCAATAAAAAAATAGGAAGCAATCATGAGAATTTACTCATCACGGATGCCCAAAGTAGGACAAAAAAAAATCATAGAATGGAAGAAACAGAGGCAGGAAAAAATAACAATAACACTTGTAACCACACAATCATCAACAACAATCAACCACTGGAAAAGAATCTTGAACAATTAATAGCACTCATTCTACCATAAAGTCCTGAACTTTAAGAATTTGGTAAGTAATTAAAAGCATAAAAATGAACACCCAACAGCAAGAACTGAACAAACATACAATCTAATAAATAGATCATGAATATAAATGATATGATAACCATCTTTCAAGGTTACCATCACTAATCAAGCAACAATCCAACACACAGATCAAACCCTCACCATTTACCAACAAACCCCAAGCTTTAGTCTTAGGGTTTCAAACGGAGGTGAAGAAAAATTGAAAATAAAGGGGAAAATGCGAGATTTCTTACAAGGGCTCTCATTCTCACTCTGGAGCGACTCTGGAGCGCCGAAATTGCTCATCCCTCTCGCCAATCTGGTCGATCTGCAGCTTAGAGGCTCTGGAATTCACTGGTCGACGCTGGTCTGGCCTCAGTGGGTTTGGGGATATAACCAAGGAAAGAAACAGCTATGGTGGTGGAACGGAGAAGCCAAAGATTTTGTCTAACCATATATAAACATAAATTTACTACTTCCATTTAAAAAATAAATAAATAAAGACCACCATCTTACTTCAGCAAATCCTAAAGTAAAATACTTGACTTGGATCTACATATACCAAAAAAAAAAAAGTGAAAAAACAAACCCTTTAAGATCACAAAGAAGCAGGAAGGTTCTAAGCCTCAAAGCAGTAGTCCATAACTTAATCGAAAACCCATCAAAGATCTGAAAGCACAACCAAGATTAAACTTAAAAAGAAGAAAAAGCCAGAATTTTTGTCACAAAAAAAGTAGCGTAGCAAGTTGAAGACCTGGAAGATTTGAAAGAAAATAAGATGAAAAAACGAGATCTGTACTGAGGCTGAAGAAAGAAAGCTGTAGAAATCTTAAAAGGGAAGAAGATGATGCCTGCTGTTTAGAAAGAGAGAGAAAAAGAAAGAAAATAAGAAATATGGGTTTTAGGGTTTGGTTTAGGAAAAGAAGAACGAGAGAGATAGAAAGAGAGGGAGAAAAGAAAAAAGAAAAAAAGAGAAAGTCAAACCGGTTGCAACCGGTATCCTTTCTCCATCCAACGGCCCAAATCTTCTCGAATTTTTTAATGAATATCCAACGGCTTAAAAGCCTTCGGTGGGACCGTCCCTCCATTTACTGTAGACGGGACCTAAATCGAACCCTTTTTTCTAATCATATGTTTTCTTTTTTCTTGATTTATCTTTTAAAAAGGTGCGAGGTTGACTGCTTTTGGCAGAGCTATTCCCCATTACTCTACTCTACTCTATGGCCTACATAAGAAAAGGAAGCACTAAGAATCATCTATTTTTCTTTTTTCTATTTTTGTCTTTTTGACATTAACTAGAGTGGATTGATATCTCATGTAATTGGTATTGCATGTAAAACAATTGGGGTTGAGATTGAAAGTTAACTTCTTATTTAATTTCAACCATTTAATAAAAAATTATTAAAAAATTCAAAAAGAAAAAGGAAAATTTTTTAAATATGGAGGAAAAAATAATTGCACTCATACAATACTTTTTGAGTATTGCAGGAACAATCAACTAGAGTCATCCAATTGGGCTTATGAGGTAGGCAGGCAGGAACCAGGAAGCTACGCAGGAGTTTGCATTCTGTGGCTCTCATAAAATATAATCGAGAATACACCAGATTAGGCAAAAATAGAGTAAATTACATAATTTTTCCAGTAGTTTGAACAAGATTTCAAATTAAATTAAAATTCTTAATTATTTAAATTGTTTCAAAATGTCTTCTCAAAAAGTTACTGGTAAATAAATAAATAAAAAATGTTAAAATTCATTATTAGTTTCTAAAGTTTATTTATTGTGCACTTTTAATCACTTGAAATTTGAAATCAACGATATTAGTCCTTTAAGGTTTAAAAAAAGAATCATATTAGTCTATCAATCCAATTCCATTAGTTTGCTTTACCTATGTGAGCTAACGAAATGATAATGTAACATTTTAAATGAAGTGGCATAATTTTTTATAATTAAAAAATAACATATAAGCCAAATGATCCGGATCCATAGAAAACTTGAATACCGAACTCATCCCACCCGACCCACTCCAGACAACCAGAAATATTATGGGGTGTGGTTGTCACCGGAAATGGACAAAAAAGATTATCTCTAGTAGAAATGGTGTTGCACCAGCAGTGGAGTACTATACGGTGAGGATTGGGGGTTTGAATTTGGTAAAGTAACCAAAATTCAGTTTTATTTTGTAAATTTTGGTTTGAATTAGATCAGGTGGGGTGGGCTAGGTATTGGGCTTGTCTGTGGATCCAGATCATTTGGCTTATATAATCATTTTTAATTAAAAAATATATTATACCACATCATTTAAAATGTCACCTCATTCATTGTTATTCATCATGTAGGTAAGTAAACTAACGAAATTAGATTGGAAGAGCAAATAAAGCTCATTTTTAAAACTTTAACGACCAATAGAACTCTCATATAAACATCACATCATTTTTTATTGAATTGAAAAATATATATATATAAATAACTTAAAACTAAAAAAGAATCACATCTACGTTCAACTGTATTTATTATTTAAATTTTGTTTTTTGCCAAAATATTATATGTGATTCATATGAAATCGTTTTTGGTGTCTAGATATATTATAATTATAACTTATTGGTTCATTTTTTTTATTTTTTTTATGGAAACTTATGAATTCATTCAAGATAATAAGAAAAAATGGGATACAAGATAAAGCAGAAGCATAAAGGAATCAACTGATGCCTGGAGCTCTATCCAATGCCACTTGTGAGGCCATCTCTACAGGCGTGTCTTCCATCCATGCGATGTAGTAAAAAACATGGTGGGCGTGTCGAGCCAGAAAGTGTGCTCCCATGTTCCCTTCTCGGTTAGTGTGCGAGAGGCCGACGCCCGACTGTGGTAAAAGGATTGCAGCATTTGGATAAATATATTCACAGAGAAGGATTTTGGATTTCAAATTTTCGTTTAAATGACTTAAATGCACTATAACATTTTTTTTTTTATTAATGAAATTTACAAATAGATTTGAGTTTTTTCTTTTTCTTTTTTAACGAAAGATTTGAGATTTATTAATATGTGGATTTAAAATAATTAGATGTAAAATTTCATTTCACATCTATAATATTAATATCACAAGTGTTTTTGTTGAGCAAAATCTTTAAATCTCAAATCATCATGTTGTGTTGTTAAATTATATTAAGAGATTTATACTAACAATTGTTTTTCAAATTCATTTATTTTATATCCTCAAATCTAAATGCAATCTATATGAATTTCCGTTATTTTTTTTATAATAATTATTGAAACATTTTAATATTATAATGAAGTTTTAATAAATTAATTAAATAATAAGTTGATAAATTAAATGAGAAGAAATGAGAGATTCATGTGATTAATGTGTCTTAAAGTAAGGAGTTAGTGTTTTAAAAAAAATGAATCCATATTGATTAGCTGAGGGAATCTTTATTCATTTGTAAATGGTTAGAGTTATTGGGCTTAAGTGTCTAATGCAAGAGACGAGTCCAACTCACGCTCATGAGGGAAGGTAAATAGTTGGAGGAGGTAAGGATAAGGTTTGATGTATCAGTCTTTGGGTTTTGCCAACTAATCGACCCCCAAAATGTCGTTCTTTAATCGAGTCGAATCAAATTTAATATGTATGAATATGTGTGTAGATGTATAAGGTAAAATGGTAGTATATATGGTAAGGTGGATTGTCGTACCACGGATAGAGAAGTTTTAAAATAAACACGTAACACTAGAAATTAAATTAAGAAAATGTTTTGATTGTTTTGAAAACTCACAATTTAAATAGTAAAGAAACTTCAATCTAAAAATTGTAGGGCTTTGGGTTCCTAATAAGATAAATTAATTCAATTTAAATCCATGAAATTACACAATTGGGGGTTTCACATCCCAAACCCTCAATTGGAACATTTGCAATAAAAACCATTTTTAATAAAACCTAAGTTAGAAATACTATTTGATTGTTCATTAATTTAAACACATAATAAATAACTACATTGGAAAAACCTAAAATCGACATTGTACTAATTAATCTAGCAACAATGTAGTAAAAAGTAATATCCAATGAAATTAAGAGTTCTTAAATTTAATGGAACTAAAATCTTTACTTAACTATGAGAAAAACATGATTGAACTCATGAAAAGATTTAAATCATAGAACTACAAATAAAAGAAATAATAAGAAGGTAAGTGTTACCCAAATATCAACCTAAGAGGGGGGGTGATTTAGGTTGAGGCAAACTTTTTCGATTTAAATGCGGAATTAAAAACTATCTTTCAAATTAGCAAATGTTGATTTAGCAAATGTTTGATCACAATTCAATTGCAATATAGATATGATATGAAAATCAAGCACAAGTATATATATAAGCAATTAAATATGTAAGAGATAGAGAGAGAGAAAATCAAACACGATGATTGTTATCGAGGTTCGGCTTCCCGTGCCTACGTCCCCGCCTCAAGAACACTTCTTGAGGATTCCCAAATCCACTAATTTGACAATCTTCTTTCGGGTGAAGATCAAAACCGTTACAAATCTTCCTTACACAGTGAAGAGTAACCACCGAGTGAAAAATCCTTTTCACTCCTTAGGATTTATACCAAAACCCTAACAAAATACTCACAGGTTTCAACAAAGTATTTGTTGTACAAGATAAGGCTCTCTCAAAGAGTAATTGTACACAATATGCTCACTCTAATAGTATATCAAGGATTTGATCAATATGGCTCAAAAAGTGTTTAGAGAAATTTTCAATCAAGGATTTTGAATGATATGAAAATATAAGCTTGAGAAGGATGGATTGATGTATAAGATGTTATCTTTTCTATCTTTGATTTCTCTTGTATGCTTGATGTTTAGAAATGAAGAAAGGGTAGTATTTATAGCCATCATGTTGTCTTGCATTCTTCTTGATTTTCAATCAATCAATTTGTTTTCTTTGAAAACTTTTCTTCTTAAGATTTTTCAACCATAATTGATATGGTTGTCTTGCATGTGAAATTCAATCAAGTTGCTTTCTTTGAAAACTTTTCTTCTTAAGATTTTTCAACCATAATTGATATGATTGTCTTGCATGTGAATTTCAATCAATCAAATTTGTCTTTGAAGACTTTAAGAGATTTTTCAATTGATATGGTTGTCTTATATTTGAATTTCAACCAATCAAGTTGTCTTTGAAGACTTTAAGAGATTTTTCAATTGATATGGTTGTCTTACATTTGAATTTCAACCAATCAAATTTGTCTTTGAAAACTTTAAGAGATTTTTCAATTGATATGGTTGTCTTATATTTGAATTTCAACCAATCAAATTTGTCTTTGAAAACTTTAAGAGATTTTTCAATTGATATGGTTGTCTTACATTTGAATTTCAACCAATCAAATTTGTCTTTGAAAACTTTAAGAGATTTTTCAATTGATATGGTTGTCTTACATTTGAATTTCAACCAATCAAGTTTGTCTTTGAAAACTTTAAGAGATTTTTCAATTGAAGTTGGTTTTAAAGTTGAGCCTTAAAGATCAAATCTTAATAAACTTTACAAAACCTAACTCTTACTTCTCATATGTCTCGGATCATTGTCTTTGAGCTTGATTTCTTTGTCTTGAGTCTTGATGACTTTGATCTTCAATGAATTTGCAACTTATCAACTTTGCATTTGCTTGATATTTGAATTGGCCATCTTGGTCCAATTAAATCAATAGTCAAAATTAAGCTTTAAAACATAAATCATTAGTTCATATGAAAATATCATTAATGAACAACTTAAAATCATGGTTATCATCAAAACTACATGAATGTCCTTGGATTAATTAGCCAATTAATAATTATTGAAACCTTGAGGCTAACAAAAGAATGAGGTGTCAGCATACTTTACCTTTTTTTTTTTTGCCAATAATTGCAAGATATGATAATTCACCATTTCAAGATATGATAATTAAAAAAAATGTCATATCTTTCTCCCCCTTGGCATCATCAAAAATAAATATTCCATTTATAAGTTAATACTGTTAGTCAATCTAGGTCAAAAGGGGGCGGAGTGTTAATTAATTTGCTTAAGTTGGAGCGGAGTGTCATTTTTTCAAAATAAGATGCAGAGGGTTTAGTTTCGCCAAAAGAATGAGGTGTCAGCATACTTTACCTTTTTTTAATATTTAATAATAAATCGGAAACTAAAATCTGGACTGGCATGGGCAACCCAAACCTCAGGCTATGCATGATAATTGATAGGCAACAACACAAAATGTATTGGGACTGTGCACCACCCTGATAGTTGTTTTCAATTTGGCTCATCCTGAGAGGGGAGATCTAAGAAAGAGAGGTGAGGTGAGTGAGAGGAGAGAGATCTGAGGAAGAGAGAGATTGAGGAGTGAGGTTGGGAGAGAAATTGTATTTTTGAATGAGGGTAAAATATTTTTCTCAACTTTTGTTAGTTGATTTAATGCAATTTAATGGTAGGGGATGTGATTGTAGATTATTTTAAAAAGTAAGGGAAGTTAATGTACAAACCAAAACCTCAGAGAAGATTAATGCACTCACGCTAAACCTGAGGAGAATTCAAAGTAATTTTCCCTAAATTAAAAAGACTAATGAAATTCTCTAGTAGCTTTCCTAACATCAACCTTTTGTATATCGGGTGGTTTGACCTGAC
>OU015765.1:1047015-1066472 GCA_907173295.1 Fagus sylvatica | reverse complement strand
TTTTATTATATTTCATCAATGGGGATATTGAACATAAAGTCAATTGGGGGTTTATATCCTGGGGTTGTATTGACTTAGCAAAAAATAAAAAAACTCACTTCACATCGTTTATGAATTTCAATCACTTTGGTGAACCTCAATTGTTTCATATAGGGATTCTAAATATTCAGAGGTTTCTCATTTTTGTTTAACTTACAACACTTTGATAGTACAAATAAATAATACAATTTGTCATATATTTATCCCATCTTTACCTTTTTTGACTTTCTTTTGTTTCTCTTTTCATCTTTTTTTGGGCAATTTATCACTTATTAATAATCACATAAACAATATTTGTGACCTTAGAAGTCCATCACATAACAAATTGGTCCACGGAGATAAAAATGACAATGTCATCTTAAATCTAACACGTATCTTAGGAAAATTTAACACATAGAAAAAAAAAAAAAAAAAAAAAAGTAAAAAAGTTTACATAGGAATTGAACCCACGCCCTCACCCTCACAGAGGGGTGAACTTTTTGAAGAGAGAAATGACCACTGGAACGAATGCCCAAGTTATAATTTAAATGCATATTTGAAATAACATATATTGTGTTTAATATATTTGGCTTTAATTGGAGCATATAATTGGGTAGTGGGTATTTAATTTATTAAAGGTGTAGTTTTTATTATGGGATAGTGAGTATTTAATTTATTAATTGTGTTATTTTTATTATGGGTAGTGGGTATTTAATTTATTAATGATGTATTTAAAAAAAAAACTGATACATGACAAGTAGAAGACGTTGTCTTAGATGTCATGTGGTAGAAAGATGACAATGTCTTCTGCTTTAATATATATATATAGATAGGATGTAATCCTATTGCATTTGTTTTTCAAATAACTTGTATTTATCCTATTTTATCTCAACTTTAACTTATCTTGTATTAGTTCAATAAGCATAGACCTTTATTTAAAGGCTGTTAAATTAATGCGAAAGATTGTCCAGTTTTCAAATAGAATTTGGGTCGTTATTTTCTTTACAGTAGCAAAGCAATAAAAACTAGGTTTAATTACTATTTTGGTCCTTAATTTATGGGTTTTGTGTCAAAATGGTCATTATCCTTTCAAATGTGTCAAATTGGTCATCAACTTTTCATCCTTGTGTCATTTTGGTTCTTGTCGTTAAGTGATTGATGTCGTTCAATAGTAAGCGATACTTTTGTAGTACGGTGTAAGGGGTTGTCGATCCTCAGAGAGTTATGTTTTCAAAAGATAATGGATTGAATGCTTATAAAAATAAAAGTTGAATGATTTGTAAGAAATATATGAATAAAAGGCACTAGGGTTTCGGGGTGTTCCTTTATGCTAGTATGACTCGCTTGTAATCCCGGTTAAAAACCTTGTTCTAATAATAGTATACAATTGATTATTTTCCTTTAAAGAGCTTTTGACTTTGTTGAACTAAAAGAATTCAGGAACATTTTATAACTGGAGAAAATAAGATGGCTAGAATAATGTTTAGAAAAACATTTCAATTTTTAAAACAGGATACCTAATTGAAACTATGAAATATTCCCTTAATCATAAGAAAAACATGATTGAACTTATAAAAAGTACGAAATAAAACATACATCAATAGGAATGAATAAATTAACAATCAATTGTATTTAATCAATAAAATTAAAGGGATTACAAAATATCCATACCGTTATAAAGGAAACATAGCCCCTAACCCTAGCAAAGAGCTTAGGCAGTCATGGGAGTGAAAACCTAAGTTTTGGGAGAGAGAGAGAGCGTCAGTCTATCTAATTTTCTTCCGTCTAATCTAAACCCTCTTATTAATCCTAATCCTCTTCTCTAATTCGGACTTCAGACCCTAAACAGATTGGGTCCAATGGACCTTGAGTTGAGAGAGCTTTAAAACACAATTGGGCTTTCTTTAAAACTGATTTCGCGCGAATCCAGTCGCCTAGAGCCTTATCCAGTCGACTGGATCTTCATTAAAATGCCCCTGGACTTTTTGCTTGATTTGGATTAATTAATCCAGTCAATTGGATCACCATCCAGTCGACTGGATTCTTCAAGAATTGAAGTTGAGAGTTTCTGCCTAATTCTAGACAATTAATCCAGTCGCCTGGATCATCATCCAGTCGACTGGATCCTTCTTTATTTGAATTTTGGAGTTTCTGCCTTAGAATCCAGTCTGCTGGATTGTGGTTCAACACCTCTTTTCTTCTATTTTGCTCCTTCCAACTTGCACCAACTTGCTCCAATATGATCTAGCTTGTACCTATAATCAAACATAGCCTAAATTAACATATAAGGGATTAAATTAATACACTTAAATGCATAAGTCATATAATTCAATGAATTGAACAATAAACATTCATTTAAGTGTAATTAGACATGTAATGCAACACAACCCTAATAGAATCTCTCTAAAATGCATGTAAATAAGTCATAATTCATGACTTGTCACACCCCCCAACTTGAATTTTGCTAGTCCCTAGCAAACTAAAAACAATGAAAACAACAAAACATAAAAGAAACAAACTAACAAAACCACTTTCGCTGGCACTCTTGATTGCATTTAGCATATGCAATAAGCCTTTAAACCCATAGGTGTCCCTAGTGGATGAGTTATAGTCTCATGAGGGTTTACCAGAAGTGATACCCACACACACCACATTAAACACGCACAACATCATGTTGTCAAATGAGAATAAAGTATCACACAAAGAATGGTTTTCAATCATTAGCAAGCTTAAACAAATCAACCTCAATTTCAAATCTTTAGAAATTTTAACTAGGCCACAATCACTTGAAATTAAGCAATAAAAGCTACACAAGTTCCTTGATGTGTGAAGTGAACTAACTTAGAATCATGGGACTTTAATATCTTTCCAATATAATCATGTAGGACAATGGAATTCTCATTAGAAGAACCAACCAAGGCATAAGAACTTTTATTTTTTTCTTTTTTGTGTGAGGACTGTACAATATCTAACTCCATTAAGCTTTCTAATTGACCCATGTATCAAGTATTAGACCAATGACTCCCGAACCATTTGGCTTAAGGGGCATTAGGTGTAGAGACACCTCTAAGAGTTTACTTACTCGAGTTAAAAAGGCTACGAAGTTAGACTAGTCACTCATATCTCAACCATGTGAATTTTTTACCTCTTTTGAAATAAGCTCTCATGGTTAGTTATTTCTTTTCTTGTTTTTGTTTTTCTTTCTTCTTTATGTCAAGGTTAATCAACTAACAAGTCAACCACTTTTAATTTAGTAACAATTGGATGAATATTTCATTCCCCACATATTACATGTTAGTGTGCTAGTACTTAGTTTAAGGTGTACAAGTGTAACACTCAATACTCAAAACAAGCAATAGATGGCCATGTTCAAATATTTCAATCAAATAATCATGTGTTCATATGCTTAAGCTCACTAATGATTTTAAACCAAAGTCCAGAGTTCAACCAAATTCTCAAAGATAACAATGAAGCATGTGAATATAGCATAAATCAAAGACATCATTGCAAACCAAACAATTTTTTTCTTTTTCTCATTTTTCTGATTTTTTTTTTTAAATAAATGAAAGCAAATGGTTTCTAAACTATCAACAAGAACAACACAAAGTTCATCAAACAATCAAACAATCAACATTCCCCCCAACTTAAAGTTGACATTGTCTTCAATGTTCAAACAAATGCAAGTGAGAACAAGATACAAATCTTTAAATGAAAGTACAAGGGAAAAGGAAAGAAAGCATTTGATAGTATGACGACTCCTCAAGCTATTTATTGCAAAATAGTTAGATTCCTAAAACAAAAACAAAGGAAAACAAAAATAAAAACAAAATAAACTAACTATTGTACAATTACAAGGTAGAAATAGAAAAATCATCCCCCTGAACGGGATCCTCCAAAGGAATAATTTCTTCCTCTGGCACTCTTCATTTTTAGCAACATGCAAAGCCACTCCTTTGGAACTATTCAACAATGTCATTGAAAGTCTCATATCTTGAAGTGCTTTCCTCTTCGTTTTGTGCCTTTCAAAGAACTTGGTTTTCTCACATTCCTTCTCAATTTCCAGATCCACACTCATCTTTGAAGGAACTTCCATAGTAGAAGTGGCATGTGGTTCAATGGATGCACATGGTAAATCTCTTGGTGGTTGCTTCAACTTTAACTTGGGTGCATCTGGGTATGCATGTAAGAACTTCTTCTTGCTTCTTGGAGGCTTCTTAGCTTCAACTACTTGTTCTTCTTTCAACATCTGAGAAGAATCCAACAAAGAAGAAAAGTCAGATAATTTAACATCAGGTTTTAACTCAATTGAAACAACATATTTAATAGGAAGAGTTTCAAAAGGGTCAGAAAAACAATTTTTATCAAACTCTTCTTGAGGTGCTGCCTCAATGAAGTTCACATATTCACACTCTTCATCCACCAATTGTTGTGGGTTCAAATTGAAAATATTGAGCTCAGCAGTCATAGAACCAAAGGTGATCTTCATTCTTCCATTTCTGCAATTGATCAAAGCATTAGCTGTGGCAAGGATAAGATGATAGAAATATTAGCACTAGGATGTAAACTAGGTTCAATATCCAAAATGATAAAATCAATAGGATAATAAAAATTTTCAACCTTTACCAATACATCCTCAACCACCCCCCTCGGCTTCCTTACAGAGCGGTCTGCTAACTGTAAAGTAACAGAGGTGGGTTTTAACTCACCTAACCCAAGTTGAAGATACACAGAGAAAGGAAGCAAATTTACACTGGCCCTAAGATCTAGCAATGCACGCTCAATCATGTAATCTTTAATAGTACAAGAGATTGTAGGGCAACCCGGATCCTTGTACTTTGGTAGAACCTTGTGTTGGATGATTGCACTTATCTATTCTGTCAAGAATGCAGTCTTCTTTACATGATACTTTCTCTTAACAGTGCATAAGTCCTTAATTACCTTGGCATAGAGTGGCATTTGCTTGATGATATGCAGTAAAGGCAAGTTAACCTTAACTTGATGCAAATGCTCCAAAATTTCATTGGTGACATCCAAATTCTTTGGTAATTTTAGGGCTTGTGGGAATGGTGCAGGGAATGGACATTTTTCAATGTCATTGGATTTAGCTATCCCACTCTCATCCTTTTTAATTGGGGTCTCCTTGGATTTCTTATTAGCTTTAGGAGTACCATTTCCAATTTCCTTACCACTCCTCAAAATGGTAACAGACTTGACTTCCTCAAACTTTTTCGTGTTGACAACCTTTGCACTCTGATTATTGGGATTAGGTTTTAGTTTGGGAAGGAAGCTTCCCTCTTTCAGTCCTACTCAATGCATTTATGAGTCTAGCAACTTGACACTTGGTCTCTCTCATCTCTTCATCTATTCTTGTGAACATGGTCTCAAATCTTTGATTTGTTTACCTTGCTTTTGTATGAAAGTGTAAAGCACATCCTCCAAAGGTGGTCTAAATGATGATAAAGTGGTATGTGAGGTGTCAAAATTCCTTGGACCAGTGGGATTCAACACATTGTTACTCTTATAACTCAAATATGGATGATTTCTTATATTTGAGTTATAATTGTTCGAATATGAAGAATTATTTGGCCTATATTAGTTGAATGCACACATTTGTTCTTCAGGCATATTTAGGAACTGAGACAATGACTTACATGCACTTGTAGTATGATCTATCTCTTGGCAAATCCAGCATGCCTCCATAGGTTTCTCTCTGTAAACAGCATTTACACCTCTACTTCCCCTCAGCTTGAGTGCCTCTATCTCTTTAGTCAACAAACTGATCTTGGCACTCATGTTGTCCTCTTCCCTTAGTCTGAAAACACTACTACCAAATGTGGTAGATTCCTATCTGTGGAATTCAATGGACTTGGTCCATTCCAGGTGTTGGAATTCTCAGCTATCTCATCCAAGTAGTCCATAGCATCTTCAGGCTCCTTCTGTAAGAATTCACCTCCACATGCAACTTGAACAAACTGACGATCCCTAGGAAGGAGTCCTTCATAAAAATAACTTACCAACCTCCAAGTGTCATATCTATGTGTTGGGCAAAAGTTATAGGTATCCTTGAATCTTTCCCAAGTCATGAATAGTGTCTCATCATTTCCTTGGACGAAATTAGAGATCTTCCTCTTTACTTGTTGGACTTTGTGAGGAGGGAAAAATTTCTTGTAGAACTCTTGGGTCATCTCCCCCCCAATTTCCTATGGACCTAGGCTTCAATGTGTACAAGAAACCCTTAGTCTTGTCCTTGAGTGAGAATGGGAAGAACCTCAATTTAGCTGTCTCAATCACATTCTGTGCATAGAAACTACTAATCACTTCCTCAAAAGCTCTCACATGCACATAAGGATTTTCATTCTCCAATCCCCTAAAATCAAGAAGTATGGCCATCAACCCTTGTTTGATCTCCACATGAGGTGCATTTGGAGGAAACATGATACATGAAGGGATAGAGCTCTGAGTAGGGTGTAACAGTTGATACATGGTCCTCCTAGGTACCTCAGGTGGAACTACTCTTTCTCTTTCTTCAGCCATAATAGAAGATGTGGTTGAGCTTGTAGGTGTATCAAATAGACTTCCAAAGAATGCCTCAGAAGTTTCCAGTTTGCCTTTACTGTTTCTAACCCAAACGCTCATGCACAGTAAAACAATACAAATTAAAGCAACAAAATAAACAAATAAAAGAAAATAAATAAAAGAAAAACAGAATTAAGAAAGAATGGAATGAAGTTACCAATAGAGTGATCCACCGGTAACCTTGTCCCACGAAATTGTCTTTTGAATAAGCTGAAACTCCTCGGCAACGAAACAAAAATTGATGTCGCTCAATAGTAAGCGGTATTTTGTTGTACGGTGTAAGGGGTTGTCAATCCTCAGGGAGTTGTGTTTTCAAAAGACAATGGATTGAATGCTTATAAAAATAAAAGTTGAATGATTTGTAAGAAATATATGAATAAAAGGCATTAGGGTTGATTATTTTCCTTGTATAACTCCCTTTATCCTAGTATAACTCCCTTGTAATCCCGGTTAAAAACCTTGTTTTAATAACAGTATATAATTGATTATTTTCCTTTAAAGAGCTTTTGACTTGGTTGAACTAAAAGAATTCAGGAACATTTTATAACCGGAGAAAATAAGATGGCTAGAATAATGTTTAGAAAAACCTTTCAATTTATAAAACAGGATACCTAATTAAAACCATGAAATATTCTCCATTAATCATAAGAAAAACATGATTGAAATTATATAAAATACGGAATAAAACATACATCAATAGGAATCAATAAATTAATAATCAAATGTATTTAATCAATAAAAACTAAAGGAATTACAAAGTATCCATACTTTTACAAAAGAAATATAGTCCCTAGCCCTAGCAAGGAGCTTAGGCAGTCATGAGAGTGAAAACCTAAGTTTTGGGAGAGAAAGAGAGCGTCAGTCAGTCTAATTTTCTACCGTTAAATCTAAACCCTCTTATTAACTCTAATCTTCCTCTCTAATTCGGACTTCAGACCCTAAACAGATTGGGTCCAATGGGCTTTGAGTTGGGAGAGCTTTAAAACACAATTGGGCTTTCTTTAAAACTGATTTTGCGCGAATCCAGTCACTTGGAGCCTTATCTAGTCGACTAGATCTTCATTAAAATGCCTCATGGACTTTCTGCCTGATTTGGATTAATTAATCCGGTCGTTTGGATCACCATCCAGTTGACTGGATTCTTCAAGAATTGAAGTTTGGAGTTTCTGCTTGATTTTGGATAATTAATCCAGTTGCCTAGATCATCATCCAGTCAACTGGATCCTTATTTATTTGAATTTTGGAGTTTCTGCCTTAGAATCCAGTCTGCTGGATTCCAATCCAGTCTGCTGGATTCCAATCCAGTCTGCTGGATTGTGGTTCAACACCTTTTTTCTTCTCTTTTACTTCTTCCAGCTTGCACTAACTTGCTCCAATCTGATCTAGCGTGTACCTACAATCAAACATAGCCCAAATTAACATCTAAGGGAATAAATTAAAACACTTAAATGCATAAGTCATGTAATTCAATGAATTGAATAACAAACATTCATTTAAGTGTAATTAGACATGTAATACAACACAACCCCAATAGAATCTCTCAAAAATGCATGTAAATAAGTCATATTTCATGACTTATCAGTGATAGATTGAAAATACTGATGTGATAATGGTTAATAATAATAATAAATGGTGACGTGACAAGGTGACGTGACAAAAAAAAAAACCATCTAATCAATTTGGTTCCATCCAATATAATATATTGGTTATACATCATATTTTTTTTTTCAAATAACAAATGGTTTTATTAAAATAATAATAAATAGTGACGTGACAAGTCAACTAAAAAAAAAATCACCATCCAATAATTTGGTTCCACATCATATTTTTTTCAAATAACAAAATAAGGAGTAACACACCTTATCCAAATCCCTTAAAACCATCCAAGCCAAAATATTCGACGTTGGAGATTGGAGAGCCGCCGCAACCAATTGGTACAAACCAACGTCCTCAAGCTGATTGTCTCCTCCACAATCCAATCTAGCGTCCTAATCTCTCTCTCTCTCTCTCTGGGTTTTGTGTGTCATTAATCTGGTTTTTATTTATCGGTTTTTGATGAAGAGTGGTGGGTATCTGTTTGGTTTTCGAGAAAATCTGAGCAAGAAAAGGTGATCTAGGAATTGGGGTTTTGCTTTGAATTCCTTTTTGTATTTTTCATTTTGAATGTGTGCTTTTGTATTTTATCATGGCCTATTATATAGGATTTAGAATTGTGCAATCTTTCTCATTAATGATTGAAGCAGCCTTTAAATAAAAGTCTGTTTATTTAACTAATACATGATAAGCAGCCTTAAATAAAAGAGTTTTATTTAACTAATACAGAGATAAGATAGATAAATGTAAGCTATTTGAAAAACAAATACAACTAGATGTTTAAAATACATATACATCTAGTTGTTAATTACAAAGTGATAAGATCAAACTAACTTCTTATGTGATCTATTAATGTGAATGTCAGGTCAAACCACCCGATATACAAAAGGTTGATGTTAGGAAAGCTACCAGAGAATTTCATTAGTCTTTTTAATTTAGGGAAAATTACTTTGAATTCTCCTCAGGTTTAGCGTGAGTGCATTAATCTTCTCTGAGGTTTTGGTTTGTACATTAACTTCCCTTACTTTTTAAAATAATCTACAATCACATCCCCTACCATTAAATTGCATTAAATCAACTAACAAAAGTTGAGAAAAATATTTTACCCTCATTCAAAAATACAATTTCTCTCCCAACCTCACTCCTCAATCTCTCTCTTCCTCAGATCTCTCTCCTCTCACTCACCTCATCCTCTCTTTCTCAGATCTCCCCTCTCAGGATGAGCCAAATTGAAAACAACTATCAGGGTGGTGCACAGTCCCAATACATTTTGTGTTGTTGCCTATCAATTATCATGCATAGCCTGAGGTTTGGGTTGCCCATGCCAGTCCAGATTTTAGTTTCCGATTTATTATTAAATATTAAAAAAAGGTAAAGTATGCTGACACCTCATTCTTTTGGCGAAACTAAACCCTCTGCATCTTATTTTGAAAAAATGACACTCCGCTCCAACTTAAGCAAATTAATTAACACTCCGCCCCCTTTTGACCTAGATTGACTAACAGTATTAACTTATAAATGGAATATTTATTTTTTAAGTTAGAATATTCTCATTTATCAGTTAGCCTAACTTGAAATAGTGAATTATCAACTGTAGTTAGTTGGGTCAACAGTAAAATTAGAATTTTTTTTTTTTTTTCTCTAGCATTTATTTCTCTAGTTTTCTTTTTTGTAATTTCTTGGTCATGATTGGCTAAACTTTTAGTTTGGGCTAAGGGGGAATCCAAATTTGTAAGGTAAACTAATTTCTTTTAAATCCATTTTGAGTTTCAATGTTTAAGATTTATTATTTGATTGTTCTTATCTTTTTATTTCTTTTATTAATGTGGTTCCAAGGACATATGATTTTGATGATAACCATGATTTTAAGTTGTTCATTAATGATATTTTCATATGAACTAATGATTTATGTTTTAAAGCTTAATTTTGACTATTGATTTAATTGGACCAAGATGGCCAATTCAAATATCAAGCAAATGCAAAGTTGACAAGTTGCAAATTCATTGAAGATCAAAGTCATCAAGACTCAAGACAAAGAAATCAAGCTCAAAGACAATGATCCGAGACATATGAGAAGTAAGAGTTAGGTTTTGTAAAGTTTATTAAGATTTGATCTTTAAGGCTCAACTTTAAAACCAACTTTCAATTGAAAAATCTCTTAAAGTTTTCAAAGACAACTTGATTGGTTGAAATTCAAATGAAGACAACCATATCAATTGAAAAATCTCTTAAAGTTTTCAAAGACAACTTTGATTGGTTGAAATTCAAATATAAGACAACCATATCAATTGAAAAATCTCTTAAAGTTTTCAAAGACAAATTTGATTGGTTGAAATTCAAATATAAGACAACCATATCAATTGAAAAATCTCTTAAAGTTTTCTTCAAAGATTGATTGTTGAAATTCAAATATAAGACAACCATATCAATTGAAAAATCTCTTAAAGTCTTCAAAGACAAACTTTGATTGATTGAAATTCACATGCAAGACAACCATATCAATTATGGTTGAAAAATCTTAAGAAGAAAAGTTTTCAAAGAAAGCAACTTGATTGAATTTCACATGCAAGACAACCATATCAATTATGGTTGAAAAATCTTAAGAAGAAAAGTTTTCAAAGAAAACAAATTGATTGATTGAAAATCAAGAAGAATGCAAGACAACATGATGGCTATAAATACTACCCTTTCTTCATTTCTAAACATCAAGCATACAAGAGAAATCAAAGATAGAAAAGATAACATCTTATACATCAATCCATCCTTCTCAAGCTTATATTTTCATATCATTCAAAATCCTTGATTGAAAATTTCTCTAAACACTTTTTGAGCCATATTGATCAAATCCTTGATATACTATTAGAGTGAGCATATTGTGTACAATTACTCTTTGAGAGAGCCTTATCTTGTACAACAAATACTTTGTTGAAACCTTGTGAGTATTTTGTTAGGGTTTTGGTATAAATCCTAAGGAGTGAAAAGGATTTTTCACTCGGTGGTTACTCTTCACTGTGTAAGGAAGATTTGTAACGGTTTTATCTTCACCCGAAAGAAGATTGTCAAATAGTGGATTTGGGAATCCTCAAGAAGTGTTCTTGAGGCGGGGACGTAGGCACGGGAGCCGAACCTCGATAACAATCATCGTGTTTGATTTTCTCTCTCTCTATCTCTTACATATTTAATTGCTTATATATATACTTGTGCTTGATTTCATATCATATTTATATTGCAATTGAATTGTGATCAAACATTTGCTAAATCAACATTTGCTATTTGAAGATAGTTTTTAATTCCGCATTTAAATCGAAAAAGTTTGCCTCAACCTAAATCACCCCCCCTCTTAGGTTGATATTTGGGTAACAATTGGTATCAGAGCCAAGGCTCTACATATAGATTTAACAATCTTAGAGTTAAGATCATGGCAAACACACCTAGACCTCAAATGCTTGAAGGTCAATCTACTCATAGACCACCTTTATTCATTGGTAGTGATTATGGCTATTGGAAAAATAGAATGATCATGTATATTAAGGGTCAAGACTATCATGTTTGGAAAATCATTGCAAATGGTCCTCATATTCCCACAAAAACTGTGGAAGGAGCAACCTTAGCAAAATTAGAAAGTGAATGGAATGAGGCTGATGTAAGACTCATTGAATTAAATTGTAAAGCTATGAGTACTTTATATTGTGCTCTTGACCCAATTGAATACAATAGAGTCTCGGGTTGTGACTCGGCTAAAGAAATTTGGGACAAACTTGAAGTTACTTATGAAGGAACTAATCAAGTTAAGGAATCTAAAATGAACATGCTTGTCCATGAATATGAATTGTTTGTTATGAAGAAAGATGAAAATATTAGTGAAATGTCTACTAGGTTTACTAATATTGTGAATAGCTTGAAGGCCCTTGGAAAAATTTATACTAACCAAGAAAATGTGAGAAAAATTCTCAGGTCATTACCAAAGAGGTGGGAAGCAAAGATGACAGCAATTTCTGAAGCTAGAGATCTTAAGGTGTTGACCTTAGAAGAACTATTCGGATCACTTATGACGTATGAGCTTGAAATGAATAGTAAAGTGGAGGAAGAAGAAGTCAAACCAAAGAAAAACTTCGCCCTCAAATCCTCTCATCATGACCACGACAATAGTGAAGAGGAAAGAGATGAAGAAGAAGAAATTGCCCTGATGACTAGAAACTTCAAAAAGTTCTTAAAGAAGAAAAAGGGGTTTGGAAGAAGATTCCCTAAGAAAGGAGAAAATAAAGGAGAATCAAGCAAAACTGAAACTCCTACCTGCTACAAATGCAAGAAGCAGGGGCATTACAAAAATGAGTGTCCTCAAGTAAACAAAGAGAAAATGAAGTACAAAAAGAAAGCTCTAAAGGTAACTTGGGATGACTCCGATGAAAGTGATTCGGATAACAACTCAAGTGACAATGAAGTGGCAAATCTTTGTCTTTTGGGATACATAAATGAATCCAACATAAGTGAGGATGAGCACGCAAGCTTTTGTCCGCTAGCATTTAATGACGATGAAAGCGCCACCGAAGATCTTTGCTTAATGGCACATGGAGATGAGGTAACTTCTAAACTTAATTCTTTAGATGATGAATCTTATAGCTATGATGAATTACAAAATGCTTTTGAAGAATTGGTTGAAGAATTTGAGAAAAATGTTTTGAAAAATAAAGCTTTTAAAAAGAAAGTCACATCTCTTTCAAACGAATTAAATGATTTGAAAAACAAAAATGAAATTCTAGAAAAACAAATTAATTCTTTGAAATGATAAAAATCTGTCTTTAGAAGAAGAAATAATTAAGTTGGAAAATTGAAGTCACAAAATTTTATTGAGAAAATGAAAGCAAATGATGTGGAAACATCATCACAAATTGTTCACAATTCAAATCTTTTGATTAATGAAAATAAAGAACTAAAACTCAAGGTTGAAAACTTAAACTAAAATTTTGACTAACTTTACAAATGGAAAGAAAAATTTGGATAATTTGTTGGGTAGTCAAAGATGTGTTTTTGACAAAGCGGGTATTGGATATAACCCGAAAATAAAAGAAAAACATTATCAAAAATTTTTCATTAATGAAAACCTCTTGAAATCTCCCATATGTAAACATTGTGGAAAAATAGGGCATAATATTCATACATGTCCCATGAAAAATATGATTTGGATTATTAAAGGAACCTCACCACCAAAAGCTAACCCAAGAGGACCCAAGAAGAATTTGGGTACCAAAGAAGAGTTACTTAAAGTTGTTTTGTAGGTATGCTTGATATCCAAATCTACCAAGGATAAGTGGTTTCTTGACAGTGGATGTTCAAGGCATATGACAGGTGACAAAAACAAGTTCACTTCTCTTACTCTAAAAGATGGAGGAAATGTCAAATTCGGTGATAACTCAAAAGGAAAGATCATCGGTATAGGTAATATTGGTAAAACACATTCTCTTGTTATTGAAGATGTTCTCTTGGTTGATGGTTTGAAACATAACTTGCTAAGTATTAGCCAATTGTGTGATAAAGGCTATAATGTAATATTTAAATCAATCATGTGCATTATAGTAAATGAAATTGATAATCAAGTTTTATTTGTGGCATTTAGAAATGAAAATGTCTACACTATTGATTTTGATAATATGACTTCAAAAGAATCAATTTGCCTTGCTGCCATAAATGAAAATAGTTGGTTGTGGCATAGAAGATTAGGACATGCCAATATGGAATTACTCTCAAAATTGTCTAAACTTGATTTAGTAAAAGGCTTGCCGGTTACTAAATTTGTTAAAGATAAAATATGTGATGCATGTCAACTAGGTAAACAAACTAAGTCATCTTTTAAGAAAAAGAAAGTTATTTCTACTTCAAGACCTCTAGAACTATTGCATATGGATTTATTTGGTCCTATTAGAACCGCTAGCTTAAGTGGCAAATTGTATGCATTTGTAATTGTTGATGATTACTCTCGCTATACATGGGTATTATTTCTTGCTCACAAAAATGAAGCTCATAAAGCATTTGTTAAACATTGTAGAAGAATTCAAAATGAAAAAGGTTATACAATTAACAATGTTAGAAGTGATAGAGGTAGAGAATTTGATAATCAAGATATTGAACTATATTGTGATCAAAATGGTTTTGGACACAATTTCTCGGCACCTCGTACTCCTCAACAAAATGGAGTAGTAGAACGTAAAAATAGATCACTTCAAGAAATGTCTAGAACTATGCTTAATGAACATAATTTACCTCAATACTTTTGGGCTGAAGCTGTTAACACCGCTTGCTATGTTATAAATAGAACCATCATTAGAAACACTTTAAATAAAACTCCTTATGAACTATGGAATAATCGAAAACCTAACATTGGATATTTCAAAGTTTTTGGATGTAAGTGCTTTGTATTGAATGATAGAGATAATCTTGGTAAATTCGATGCTAAATCCGATGAAGGTATATTCCTTGGTTATTCTACAAATAGTAAAGCATATAGAGTGTTCAATAAACGAACTATGGTTGTTGATGAATCTATGCATGTTGTTTTTGATGAAACTAATCCATTCCATATCAAAAATAATTGTGATGATGAGCCAATTTCTCTTGAAAATAAAGCTAGTTCATCTAATCCAAGTTGATTTAAGTGAAAAAGTCAAAGATCAAGTAGATGAACCAAAAGATGAAGAAAAAGCGCTTCCTCCAACCAACAAATGAAGAATTACCAAAAAGTTGGAACGTAGTCCATAGTCATCCTAAAGAATTGAATCATTGGTGAAGTTGAACGTGGAGTAAGCACAAGATCAAAGCTCAAGGAACATCTGCAACAACATGGCGTTTCTCTCACAAATTGAACCAAAGAACATAAATGAAGCTATTGAAGATGAATCATGGATCTTGGCAATGCAAGAAGAGCTAAACCAATTTGAAAGAAACAAGGTATGGACTCTTGCACCTAGACCCAAGGACCACTCCGTCATTGGTACAAAATGGGTATTCCGAAACAAAAAGGATGAAGAAGGTATAATAGTAAGGAACAAAGCAAGGTTAGTCGCTCAAGGTTATAATCAAGAGGAAGGTATTGATTATGGAGAGACTTATGCTCCAGTTGCTAGATTAGAAGCTATACGCATGTTACTTGCTTTTGCATGTTTTAAAAATTTTAAATTATTTCAAATGGATGTCAAAAGTGCCTTTTTAAATGGTTTTATTGCCGAAGAAGTTTATGTAGAACAACCTCCTGGATTTGAAAATCATGAATTTCCAAACCACGTTTTTAAATTATCAAAAGCTTTATATGGTTTAAAACAAGCTCCAAGAGCTTGGTATGAACGACTAAGTGGTTTCCTTATTGAAAAGGGTTTTACACGTGGAAAACTTGACACAACATTATTTCTAATGTTTGATGGAAAAGACATGCTTATTGTGCAAATCTATGTTGATGATATTATATTTGGTTCTACTAATGAAAACTTGTGCAAAGAATTCTCTAAGACTATGCAGGATGAATTCGAAATGAGTATGATGGGTGAGCTAAAATTCTTTCTCGGACTTCAAATAAAGCAAACCGAAGATGGGATATTCTTAAATCAATCCAAATATGTCATAGACTTACTAAAAAGATTTGGATTGACAAATGCTAAAGCATATGGAACTCCCATGAGTCCTTCAACAAAGCTTGACAAAGATGAGAAAGGTAAACCGGTGGACGTTAAGCTATATCGAGGTATGATTGGTAGTTTACTTTATTTAACCGCAAGTAGACCCGATATAATGTTTAGTGTATGTCTTTGCGCCCGATTTCAATCTTGTCCTAAAGAATCACACTTAATTGCAGTCAAACGAATATTTCGATATTTGCTTGGAACCATTGATTTAGGATTATGGTACCCTAAGTCAAATTCATTTGACTTAATAAGCTACACGGATGCGGATTTTGCTGGTTGCAAAATTGATCGCAAAAGCACTAGTGGTACTTGTCACTTTCTAGGACACTCACTAGTATCATGGTTTAGTAAAAAGCAAAATTCTGTGGCCTTATCAACGGCGGAAGCCGAATATGTAGCGGCCGGTAGTTGTTGTGCTCAATCTCTCTACATAAAACAACAACTAGAGGATTTTAAAATTCTTTTTGATCATATTCCCATAAGGTGTGATAACACAAGTGCCATAAGTTTAAGTAAAAATCCTATCCAACACTCTCGCACAAAGCACATTGAAATTAGATACCATTTTATAAGAGATCATGTGCAAAAAGGGGACATTGAACTTGAATTTGTAAGCACCGATAGTCAATGGGCGGATATTCTCACGAAACCTCTCATTGAAGAACGATTTTGCACAATTCGACGTGAAATAGGTATGGCTAGATACGTTGATATCAAATAAGCTTAAATTTATTATCCTTCTCTTTGATTCAACTATGTTAAATCTATATATACCTTAAGAATTGAATATAAAATGATTTTATGCATATCATGTTCATAAAATTGTTCATTTTATATCTTCCTAGTTATATTGTTTGAACATTAAATTATATGCCCAGTTCTATGTATATTTGCGTATATGTTCATGCATAAAATAAGAAATAAAACTCATCATTTAAACAAACTTGATTTTATTAAAAAGAAAGCCATAAAGGAGAAGTCACCACAAAAGGAAAAACCACTACACTTCCCACTACATTTATTTGGGGATAGAGCGAGAAGTCAATTCCTTCACCTCAGCTAGTAGCTTCTCGTACTGCTTCTGCAGCTTATTAGTGGTCTTGCTCTGCTCTGTGGACCGGATTACCAAATCATCGGCATAAGAATCCACGAGCGCCTTCAGCCTTTTGTTCTCCTCCTTGACCTCCCCTACTTTCTTCTTACTCTCCTTCAGCAACCTTTGTAAAATGGTGACTTGAGAACGCAGCGCTTTCACTTCCATATTCCTAACATGAAGACGACGTCCCATGTTAGAAACAGTGGCAGTACACTGAATCGTGAGTGCCAATGATTCATTTATTATTTGTGGGTCAGTCCTCCCAGCTAAAACCTTTGCATCCTCCGGAGTACAAAGACCGGCAGCTACTGCGGTGGCAGTCTCACCATTCAATATCACTGAATCAGTTACTGATACAGGGCCATTAATTGAAAGGAAGTAAGGACGCCAGACTTCTGGCATCACACTAGGCGTATCATTTAGATTAATTGTTTCTGGTTTGTTTTGAGAAGAAGAGGAAGCCATTCTAGAAAATCTAATAAGAGATTAAGCTAAGAGTTTGAAAATGATGAAGTTCATCGAAAATTAGTGTGTGTTAAATAAACCTCAGATTTTTGAACACCAGCCTGTACCTATCACCCGACTCCCGAGATTTTTCTTCAAAATTCAACGTTCAAATCTCGAGATTTAACGTATACGGAAATATCACTGACTCAGAACTCGATGCGTCGACAAAAATCTTTTTTCTGAAAAAGCAGATAATTTTTTTTTCAAACTTCCTGATTTATCGGTGTCTATGGCGTGCGTAATTGGATAAGTCTGACACATAGCAAAATCTGAACCCTTCATTCACACTTACGACACGTAGCAAAATCTGAACCATTCATTCACACTTATGACACATAGCAAAATCTGAACCATTCATTCACACTTATGACACTTATGACACGTAGCAAAATCTGAACCATTCTTTCAAACAGCGCGTCTGTCCTATAAATTCGCTTCACCTCTCCACTACATACTCACACCTCTCAGATAATATTTTCTCTCATTCTTTAGATAACAACTCTAAGAGGATGCAGCATCATTTAGAGATTCATAAAATCAAATACTTGATCTTCTCAGATAGAAGCAAAATTATTATTGATCAAGTTTCCACGAAGCAAGATTATTATTGATCATGCTTCTCGGTTGAAGTACCTCTCTCATACACCAGGTTGATGGGAAGATCTTTAGCATACACTCCAAATATATCTTCCTCATCCGAATCATCCCGTTCATACAACTGTTGATACACCTGAAGCTTTGTATGACAGAAGAGAGAGAGTACATAATATATGGGCTTCATCCCATGTCCTTTCCAGATTGCTTAAATCATCAGCATTTTAGGCATATGGCAAGGGACATCATATCCTTTCCTGAAGCATCTTCAACCGAACCCTCAATCCATCCGAACCACTAGGATGAAGAATCTTACAAATATGAATATATTTGTTTTATTTCTTTGTACCAAATAGGAGAAATATGTTATATTAGTTAGTTGTTCTATGTTTGAACTAAATCAAAGGAGAAATAAATTTTTTTTTGTTGTTTAAAATGTTGATGATTTGGAGATATTGAATATAATATTTATTTTTGATGATGCCAAGGGGGAGAAAGATATGACATTTTTTTTATCTATTAATCATATCTATTGGTGAATTATCATATCTTGCAATAATTGGCAAAAATACGCATATATATTGATTGCTTGATAATACTTAAATGACAAATTGATCTATGCATAAAGATAGGGGGAGATTTAAAAATCTCTAATATAAAGATATGCATTATTTTAGGGGGAGCTTTTCAAGAAAAGCTTCAAAATCATAAATCGTATAAAAATATCATATCATATGTGTCATCATCAAAAAGGGGGAGATTGTTAGCCTCAAGGTTTCAATAATTATTAATTGGCTAATTAATCCAAGGACATTCATGTAGTTTTGATGATAACCATGATTTTAAGTTGTTCATTAATGATATTTTCATATGAACTAATGATTTATGTTTTAAAGCTTAATTTTGACTATTGATTTAATTGGACCAAGATGGCCAATTCAAATATCAAGCAAATGCAAAGTTGATAAGTTGCAAATTCATTGAAGATCAAAGTCATCAAGACTCAAGACAAAGAAATCAAGCTCAAAGACAATGATCCGAGACATATGAGAAGTAAGAGTTAGGTTTTGTAAAGTTTATTAAGATTTGATCTTTAAGGCTCAACTTTAAAACCAACTTCAATTGAAAAATCTCTTAAAGTTTTCAAAGACAAACTTGATTGGTTGAAATTCAAATATAAGACAACCATATCAATTGAAAAATCTCTTAAAGTTTTCAAAGACAAATTTGATTGGTTGAAATTCAAATATAAGACAACCATATCAATTGAAAAATCTCTTAAAGTTTTCAAAGACAAATTTGATTGGTTGAAATTCAAATATAAGACAACCATATCAATTGAAAAATCTCTTAAAGTTTTCAAAGACAAATTTGATTGGTTGAAATTCAAATATAAGACAACC
>OU015765.1:1006892-1046959 GCA_907173295.1 Fagus sylvatica | reverse complement strand
AGAAATTGTACAGAGACTAATACAATCGATCGGCTATTTCCTTTGCAAATTGAAGTGATCGATCGCTAGTTCCCCAGAAATTATGCAGTGAATAATGAGATTGATCGTGAGAATTCCTTTGAAATATTTGGACCAATCGTAAGTTTGAAAGAAATTGTACACAAAGTCCATGTAATACTAATAATGATAGATTCCGCATTATCATGATAGTAATAATTTGACTACTATTATACTTTATGCAAGAAATTTGTTTTTTTTTTTTTTTTTGTTTTTCTTTCCTTTATATGTATTATGCGAATACTGATTGGCATTTATGTAAAAGTGATAATTTTTTATTAATTGTCATAGTTCTTTCGATGTGTATCAATTTTTTATTTATAATTTTCTAAAGGTTTGTCTGAGATAGGTCGAACTAGTGTTGTATATTCATTACTAGCCTCCTTAGAGACTCTATTTTATTATGAAAGCAAATTGTAGGTTAATTTGATGGCGGATAAAAAAGGAAAAAGAAAAAAATAAATTGAATTTCACTGCCATTATTAAATTAGAATTTCAATTTCAAAATTACACTTTAATATTGATTCTAGTTGCATCAAATCAAAACAAAAACAATCTGAGGAGACCAAAGTCAAGAAAAGACAAATCTAACAAAAAAATGATTATTATTATGAATGGGATATGGCATAACTTAGTTAACTTGAATGAGCTAATAAAATTCAAGCTTATTTAATTGACATTGTGAAAAAGAAAAGACAAAAAGTTTTTTGAACAGAGGTGTCGTTTGTCACAAAAACTATTTCCAAAAACATAAACATTTTATCAAAATTAATATTTATATTACTATTGTTAGTATTAAGATGTCTTTTAGTAGTAAGAGATTTATTTAAAATAATTTGTTATTATCCATTTTTATTTAAAAGTGTTTAACAACAATTAAAATTATTGTTTTTGTGCATTTAATGCTCTTATAAACACATGCATCATACCACTTGAGATATTTAAAATTTAAAACAATGTATCAGTTGGGAATTTTAAACGATAAATAGAAATGTCACTTGTCATGATGTCAGACATTCTTGGTTTTAATGCTTATGTCTTCAGCTATTATATATTATATTTAAAGAATTTGTAATTATATGTTTTTATTTAAAAGGTTTTTGGCATGAATTAAAATTTATGCCAAAAACATACAAACAAAAAATACATGTTGTTCAAAATTTTTTTTTAAGATATTCTGTGTTGATTAAAAAAATATATATAAAACACACGTTTAAAAAGAAAAAAAAAAAAATTTGGTGTTGATCATTAAATTGAACTAATCTAATCCTTTCTTAAAAAAATAAAATAAAAAAATAGATAAGTATATTTTATTAAGATGTCTTTTAGTAGTAAGAAATTTATTTTAAAGAATTTCTAATTATCTGTTTTTATTTAAAAGGTTTTTGGCATGAATTAAAATTAATAAAATATCCAAACAAAAAATACACGTTGTTCAATTTTTTTGTTTTAGATATTATGTGTTCACCGTTTGATAAATAAACTGGCTTATATCAAATTATTAACAGAGTAATGTACTGATCTCCTCAAATTCAAAAGTTAAAATAATCAGAAGTACACGTTCATTGAACCAGATTCTAATAGAAAATTGAAAAGATTTATTTTTTTAAAAAAATTTGATGGTTCGCTATCTTTAATCACTTATTTCAATGGTTAGTATAAAGGACTGGACAATTTCCCAAAAAATAAAAAGAGCCTCTGAACACGTGCGGAGGGTATGTGAAGAGGCTAGTCATTATTATTGTTATATTTACTAGTCTTGTTATTAATTATGTTATATATATATTTTTTTTCAATGTTGGGAATCATTCTTTACCAACAACATACAAAATAAATATTAAAATAGACTGCTTCTCGAATTAAAATTACTAATTGGTATCAAAGTGCGTTTTCTTAACAAAATACGCAAATGTAAATTGAAATATTTAAAATGTTCACTCCAGAAATAGGAAATAGTTGACCCCTAACCTGGTTTGAAGGAGTTATCCTCCAATCCACTACGTGGCTATTAAATAGACAAGTCATGTGTATTTTTAGTCGCTTACCTTTTTTAATGAGTCAGTTCACTTTTTAGATAATACATGTGGATAGTTTATGTAATTGACCCGTAGTCGGTGGAACGAGAATTCTTCCAAACCAAGTTGGAGGTAAATCTGTCTCCCCAAACACACATGTCCATCTTTGAATAAAAATATAAAATTAGTTTTTATAAAAAATGTATTAATATTTATATTATTAATTTGGGAATTGATATAACTTGTATTTTAATTATAAAATCCATAGTGGACAAAGTTTAACTTCAACCCAAGGTTGGAGGAAATTCTTCCAACCCATTAGGTGGCAACACTAATTATTAGACATGTGTCCAGTCATGTGCAATGCACATGATACCACTTAACCCTTGGTTAACCCCGTTAACCATAACAATTCTCTCTCTGCCTCTCCCATAACTCACTGTCTCCTAATGATTTTGAATTCTAGTAGAATGTATTATGGCAGAGTACATATTAACATTATAATGTTTGAGATTGATTTGTTTAATATTTGAGTCTAAACATGGACTTGAGTTTGGTTCATTTGTTAGATAAACGAATATAAACAAACATTTTCTCAAATCGAGACAAGTTGTTTATGACTAGTTCAATTCATTTACATTCCTACTCATAGTTCAATACCTATTGGGTTAACATGAGTTCCAACTTGACCTAACAATTTGAGCAATATTATAAACACAATTTTTTTCACAATATCAATAAGTTTGTAAGTTGCGTTTGGAACAACATTATTTTTGTATGGAACTATTTCTTACACCATTTTATTATGTATTAATCATAATATATCATTCAAAAATTATGAAATTTTGTGTGTCACTGTATTGATCGTTTCTTGAATACTTCATGATACTGGCTTCTTTTAAAAAAATAAAAAATATCTTAATAGTACATGACGAGAAAGTATCTCCTATTTCTGAAATACCAACTCAGCATGATTAATTGGTATTTCAATCCAATAAGAATTTGCCACCTGTTTTCCCAAAAAGCCAACTCAATTTACTGTTTGAACTTAAACAAAAAGACAGTTTTATCCTCTTAAAATGTCAAACCCCCGCCACTATCTCTCTTTCTTCTATTTCTGAAAATTGCAAAAAACCCAAAGCCTTTTTTTTCTCTCTCCTCGTCTGCTCCCCCTCACTGTGCCGCTGTCAAGGCCCTCCCAACATCACCGTTTTCGGCCTTTGATTCGATAAGCATCTTCGTTTCCAAAGCCCGCTTACTCTTGTTCCATCACTGCCGTCGTTTCCAAAATCTAGGTTTTTTTTTTTTTTTTTTTTTTTTTCGTATGTACAAGATTTTCCTTCGTTTGACATAGGGTTTTCCCTGATTTTTCTAATTGTGGCTTTAGTTTATGATTTATATAACATGAGAGAGGGTTTTCTTTGATTATTCTGGTGTTCGTGGGTTTTTCCCATTCTTTATGTTGGGTGGGTGTAAGATGTTCTTAGAGTTTTACGAAACTCATGCATGTTGTATATTTTAGAGTTGGTTTTACGGTTTAATGGATGTCAGTATGATTCGTTAAGTGGTAATTGTGTAAAGTAAGCTTGTTTGAAAATTTTGAATGTGCATGCAATGTGCTTGTTGTAGAATGTGTGAGGAAATTGAAATGATGTTTTCTTAGTTGTTGTCATCATATTTGCTATGTTTGTTGTTTCCATTTCAGTTGTTGCTATGTTTGTTGTTTCCATTTCAGTTGTTGTCATAATATTTGATGTCTTTGTTGTTTCCATTTGAGTTGTTTTCATAAAATGCAATTGTGTTTGTTGTTTCCATTTCAGATGGCACGTACAAAGACTAAAGCTGCCAAGGTTACTGTTTCTGATACCCATCATCCCTCTTCCTCTACCCCTCCTGCACCAACTGAAATTCCCCCAGCAGCTAATAAATCCAAAACATTTAACAAAGGTTCCCAGACTATAGGTCTTTTTTTATTTATGAAAAGTACCACTCAAACCGTCGTATCCATTCGGAGAGAGATGTGAAGTTACTTGAGTTGGTGTGCTATAGTTTGGATAAACAAATTACGAAACGCAGTTGGGAGTCAATGTGTCAAGATTGGCCAACTGCTACTCCTAACGATCTTATTCCGGAGTTTTACTCCAACTTTCTAAATATCAAAACAACGACTTTAGAGTTTGATGTGTTCCTAAGAAAAAAAATGTATCACATCTCTCCCGATGTGGTTGCTAGTGCGTTAAAAATTCCTAGGGTTGCTCAGCCTGGATATCCTTATATTGGCCAGTTGGTTCCTCTTCGAGACACCATGATGGAAGTCTTTTATGGTAAGACTATTGCATGGAGAACAAAAAAAACAAATGACACCACTGAGTTCACATGTGAGGCTCGTCTTTTTAATTTGGTTATGTCCCACAATTTGTTGCCTGTTTCTCATAGGAACACATTTGGGCTTCGCCGAGCTCAGTTTTTATATGCCTTTATGACCAGCATTTCCATTGATCTCCCATCTGTCATATGTAACTCTTTCATTACCATGCACCAGTCTAAAGATGCCTCGCTTTCTCTAATCTATCCGTGTGCCATTACCCGTATTCTTACCCATCTGAACATGAACTTCCCCGCAGCCATTCCGTTGGTTCCTCGATCAGTGCAACCAATTAATCGTCATTCTGTCACCTGGATAGCAGCTCAGATGCAGAAGCAGAAGAAGCGCACCCGAGAAGTTGACAATGATGGGGAAAATGATGTGGAAGATGATGGAGTTGGTCCTAGTTCTGTCGCAGATGTCACGGTTGAGCTCAAAAGTATTGTAAGTTACTTGGACCGTATTAGTTCTCAATTGAATGCGCAACAAATTGTGTTAGGCAAATTGAATACTCGTATGTGTCGTCTTGAGCAATGGGCCATGGATTCTTCTAGTGGGGCAGCATGGACACCTTCTGCAAGTTCAACAGATGGTACTGAAGCAGATGATTCTGAACCAGATGCTGCTGTTGAAGGTGACCAATATGACAAAAACGATGATATTGATGATGATGATGATGAGGATGATGAGGATGGCAGTCCAAAGTAAGGCGAGTATTCCATTGGTCGATGATTAGATTTTCTGATTATTGCAATTTTTTGGGTTTTATGTAAGGACACCAGGGGAATGGTAGCTTTTGTGTAGTGCATTTATGTTCATATGACATTTGTGGCTTTTGTAGTATAATATTCACAAGTGGTAGTTTTTGTTAGTGCGTTGATGTTTATATCATATTTGTGGCTTTTGTACTATAATATTTACAAATGTGACACAATGGCAAAGTTATTATGACATGGTTCGTCGTACGATACCCTTTTGGAATTTAAATGAACACATTCACCAATGGTATTTCACGACATATAGCTACCATTTCATAGGTAAATCAAAGATGCAATTCATGGTATATTTTGAGAAAATAGGTACTTGTAGTCTAACAAAAGTTGATAACCTAAAAAAAAGAGGCCTAGGATTACGACCGATCCTATATTCCGACATCTAAATACTGTGATAATATGTAACTCTTGATGCTTACCTTGTAATGTGAGGTACTTCGGGTTTCAGTCGAGATTGTATGATATCATGAACCTGATAATTAACACATAGTAACATGGTTAAAAAAAAAAAAAAAAACCCAACAAAGTTAGTTTAGTAATGGATACATTCTGGGCAAATGTATACATTTTACATAATCTAGAGAAGTAATCTTAAGATTATTTGTGTAGTAATCTTTACAACAAATTGGAACTACGACCAATCCCACATTTCCTTCGTAAACATTACGGTGAGGTCGTAGATTGCACAGAGGGAAATGCAATCCATCACAGTTTGCACAGAGGGAAATGCGATCGATTGCAAATTTTCACAAAGGGAAATGCGATCGATCGAAGTTTCTTAAGAGAGAGGTTTGATTCCCAAAGAGAAATGCGATCGATCGTATTTTTCACAGAGTGAAATGCGATCAATCGTGGTTTGCACAGAGGGAAATGCGATCGATCGATAAATTTTATAGAGAATATTGCGATCGATCGATCTTTGCCCTAGGTTTTAATATTTTCGATCGATCGTATTTTATCGTTAACAGTTTACGATCGATCGTTTACTCCATTTTTCATAATTATATTTTTAAGATTTATAATTTTTTTTTTTATTACAAAGGCTTCACGCTTTTTTTCAGTGCACATATAAATTTAAAAATAGTAAATAAATTTATGAAAAATATAAAAACCACAAAAAACCATAAACCCATTATCAATTACTAACTTTTTATTATTTTTTTTGTTAAAATTACTAACTTACTTACTAACATATCTTCATTCTTACCCGTTCACACACACATGCCTATTCAGTTGCTCTACACACATAAAACAGCACACGGTTTCTTCGAGCAACCCTCCACGACAGGCATTCCGTCCAAGCCTCCACCCCACTCCGACGACCACCATGCAGACCCACTCCATCAATGACCAGCACTCCGTGCACCACGAATCTCAGATCGGTGAAGAAAACTCCCATCCACTCCAATCAGTGAAGGTAAGTGATGTAAAAGTTTAAAATCCAAACATTGCTAGTGCCTGTGTTCAGTATTGTCTATTTTTTTGATATGTGAGTGACTGATTGGAGGAGGAAGTGTGTAAATAATGTCATGTGAGTGGTTGGTTGGTCCTGTGAATGGGTTGCTTTTCATTAACTGATGTGTACTTACATGGATTCTTTGGGTTGCTTTTCCGTAACTGAAGTGTACTTACATGGATTCTTTGGCAGTGATTTGTCCTATCTCGTTCAATGGAAGTATAGATCTATGTAATAATATATGAATAAAGACAACAATTTTTTTTTTGCTAAAAGAATAAAGAAAACAATTGCTGACCCACGTGAAAAGAAGTTATATTCCCTTATTGGTTTGTCTGCTAAAGCACATCAGACAAATCATGTTATTATTAGAAGATGTTGGTCAAGCACAGTTGGACATTGGTTGGATTTATCTATATGAATTGTCATAATAGCCCTCATTCTACGTCATTATGTTGAATTGTTTAAATGGATACGTGTTTTATATGTGAATGGTCAAAGTAGACCCCATACTGTATGCCATGTTTTCGACGTTCATTCTATTTTGGCATTGTGAATGGTCAAAGTAGACCCCATATTGTATGCCATGTTTTTGACGTTCATATGACATTTGTGGCGTTGTGCTTTATATTGTCACAGAATTTATGGTAACATACTTTCTGCTTTAACAGGAATGGCAATCATTGAGGATAACCCTAGACAAGAACAGGAAAATGTAGGCAGCCAGGCTATGGACACTGATGCTGCCCTATCTACCCAGGTAATGAAGTGCAAAACGATAAAGTTGTGTTTCTGTTTGCTTACCCCAAACCTGATTTGTCGTTATATGTAGGCTTTGCCTGTCCGTGCAGATGATGCGTCCACGCATCCTCACATGAAGCGTGGGCACCCTGGGAGTACTAAGGATAATGCAATGAAGAGCCATAAGAAGAAGAAGAAGAATGTTCCCAAAGTGTCCGAAAAGTTAGTTGGGAACAAGCGGCTAGTTAATGGCTACATACTATATTAGTAAGCTTCGACATATTGATTTATTGTTTATTCTGAGGTTATAAAAAAGTGAATGTACTGTCTATTTTGATAATATATACTAGTGCTTTTATTTGAATCTTGGTCCCATGGCAGCAAACTGGAAATTAAGGTAAGACATGATGAAATTGAAAAATCAAATGCAAAGGCAAAGGTAAAGGTTTTCCCATTGCAGTTAAGTATTCAGTGTACAATATAGGGGGATAAATATAATTCTATAGTCGGAAGTTTATTTAACTCTTGTAGATTATGGTGGACATAAAAGCAAAATGGAAGACGATGCCATCAGAGGCACAAGCTCCATTCATTGACCAAGCAAAAAAACTTGCTAAAGTGTACAAACAACAACAGAGAAGCGAAGTGCCAGTGGAAAAGATAGATGTGGTATAGTCCTAATTGTGTTTATGTGTAGTACTTCAGTTTTGGTTAATTAATGGTATATTATAGCTTAGTTGTTTCACATGGATTGACTAACATGCATATCGTGTCTTTGTTCACAGGTTAGAGGTCTACGCAGTCGATGTACACCCGATCGTGTGGGAAATTGTTCCGTGAATTCAGTGAGGCGAAGAAGGCCACCGTCCAATCATTAGGATTCGGATCTTGGTTGGATATTGGGGGTGGAAAGTTGGATCACGCGCTCTGTCGCTTTATGCTCGACAACATTACGGTGCCAAGCTTTGTTTTCGAATTAAATGGTCGGTCCGTAGTGATCACGCTAGAACAAGTTGGATTCATCTTAGGCCTACGTAATTCTGGCCCACCAGTTTCAGATTTTGGTTTATTCAAAGACATTGAACCTTTATGTAACCGACATGGGTTCATAGGGACGGAATTGGTCACTTTGGGTAATATAGAGGCCGCACTAGCTGCATCGGATGCAGTGGTTGACAGCGGATTTAAGGAGAAAGTTGTTTTGTTCTTACTTGCCAGTGTCTTCTGCCCAACTACAAGTTTGAACATTCCGAGGACATATCTACATGTGGTAAAAGACATTGACCATGTATCCGAGTATAATTGGGCTTTGTTTGTGTTCAACAAGTTGAGAGATGCCTTGTTGGCATTTAAGTTAGATCCAAGTAAAACTTATATTTGTGGATGTGTATATTTTTTGCAGGTATAAACATCAGTCTCATTTGATGAAAGTAGTTTTGTTATAGTATAGTATTGGGTGTTAATTCTAAGCATATAGTCGTAATTGTTTTCAACAGGTACTATTTTTTGAGCAAGTGGTTGTTGGGATTCGTGTTATACCGTTGTCAATGCTGACGTGGTGAGTCCTTCGAAATGCCAATTCATACTTTCCATAATGGGTTCAGCTTAGGGCAACTGGTTAGAGTTAATAATTTCATTTTTTTATGTAGGTTCAAGCATTACAGGATTTCATTTTGCATTCTAAAGTGACACAAACAGCAAATCAAGAAGATTTAAATATGAAAAGTTGGACAGTTGTCATTCCTCCAGCAGTCCCAATTCAGTCGGACGGGTAAGTATATCATAAAACAATACACTCACCAAAATTGTTACTTTCATATTTACTAACTTCTGGTATTTGGAGGCAATATGTTCAGTCTTAATTGAAGACTGTTAATGTTCTAATGCACATCTAATTATTTCAGGTCGGGTTGTGGCATTTACGTAATCCAATTTATGCGATTACCAATTCTTTGTCCCAACTATCAATCAGTGGTAATATAGAGGCACTTCCATTGTACTCTTCATGAATTTTAAAACTTTGTAATTGTTTTGACTGTTGCAATCATTGTTGGTTTATGTAGACCGCAACAGATGCAGACCGACTGAACATTGTCTTAGAGTTAGTGTTGGATGACTCCAACCAATTGAAGAATGAGGTCATTGCGAAAGCTGGAGCATTCAGAACCACTAACTTCATAAGATAATGTTATTACAGTCTTTATTGCATTCTACTTTTGTTGTTATGGTATGATGCAAATAAAAGCATTACGTTGAAGCGCATTGGCAAGAGCAACTAAATCGAAGATGGCAACAAAATGCAAGTCCCAACATCATTGTGCAACTTAGTTTGGAAGTTTTAGGCTAAAATGTGCATACTATTGTAAATAAAACATAATAGAACATTGTAAATAAAATGTTTGTAATTACCGTCGTTGAATTAATTTCCGTATGGTTAATAATAGTGTTACAATATTACATTTGATTTTAGACTTAATTGAATAAATATTTGACAATGTTGAAGTACCAGGTTTAGCAGGAGAAATTAAGCACTTAATGGATTGTTCTACAGGAATCAGAAAAGTAAAAAAAAACCGATCGATCGCAAACCTAATAAAAAAAAAACCGATCGATCGCAATCCTTTGATAATTTTAACTGCCCAGAAATTTGCGATCGATCACTTCAATTTGCAAAGGAAATAGCCGATCGATCGTATTATTCTCTGTATAATTTATGGGGAAACTGCGATCGATCGATAAACTTATCAAAGGAATTAGCGATCAGTCGGTAAAAAGTATCACTTTTGGGAATTTTGCGATCGATCGTTTTAATTTGCAAAGTAAATAGACGATCGATCGTATTATTCTCTATACAATTTCTGGGGAATATGCGATCGATCCATAAAATTATGAAAGGAATTAGCGATCGATTGGTATAGAGTTTCACTTTTTGGAATTTCGCGATCAATCCTTTCAATTTGCAAAGGAAATAGCCGATCGATCCCATTATTTTCTATACAATTTATGGAGAATATGCTATTTATCGGTTACAATTTTCAAAGGATTTTATGAGCCGTCCTTATTTTCAGTTTACTGGTGGGAAATTTACAATAGATAGAATCCAATTTTCAAAGGAATTGTCGATCGGTCCAGGCTTTCACTCAAATGCTATTGTCTGGAAACTTGGGTTAGATCGGGTTAAATTTTCAAAGGAATTGAGCAATCGGTCCACTTAAGGCTATTTGTTCAAAACATGCAACTACATAATTTTGAAACAGATATCAGCAGAGTCTACTATATCAAAAAGGTTCTTTATAGGATCCTGCTACGAAAGATTTTAAGAATTAAAATAACTCCTTGTTATGCAACCCAGGTGACACAGCACATAGGCTGGAATGTAAAGGAGGCACATGTATTGAAAATGTGACAGAGATTTTGATGTAATATAGTCCACTAATACTTAAAAGATTCTAAGGTTTACAACAAGAAAGAAAACAGAGAAAATTAATTGCAAATAATATCAGTATAAAGTCTCATTCCATCTCAAACATAAAAAAAAAAAAAAAAAAAAATCACCAACACAAGAACGGATCCTTAAGCAGCCCAGTCATAAAATCTGATGACATAGAGTTTAGTCAACACTGATAAGGAGAATTTAACATCCTTTTGGAAGGAATTTGCCCTAAATAACACTCTTGAGATTTGATTAAATGATACCCTAAAGTCATAAAAAGAGCATTGGGTAAACCAGGGTATCCAGTTCCAAATCAGACACCTGAAAATAGAAACTGTATAAACCTTACCAGCAAAAGCACAAGTTGAGAAGTACCAGCAGCCTTAGTACTTGTACTCCCGAGAAAGTGACCTTTCCAATCCTTGATACTCATGCTCCATATCTCTTGTTCTCTCCCTTTCACGTGACTCCGATGTTGCATGCTCATATTGGTAATCATCATCCTCCATTCGATCATATTGGTCATGACCACGGTCATGACATTGGTCATAATGGTCATGGTCGTCCTGGACATCCAGATGATCATATTGGCCCCGACTTCGATGACGCTCATAAGGCTCAGGGTCTTGGTCTTAGTTTGAATGCTTATGCCCATGTTCAAGCTGTTCATACCACCCATGATCATCCTCTGGTTCAGTGTGATCATGGTCCTTCTCCCTCTGACCATGTCGGTCCCTTTCATGTTTCGATTCAACCTGATCATAATTAGATTCCCTATCACCAGACCGCCCACTATCATGGTCATGGTCTTCAACATCATAGTCTCTTTCACTCTCCCTCTCTCGAGTGCGATCATGATCACGCTCATAGTCACGACCACAATCCCGACCTTGGTCTCTATCACGATCATGTACTCGATCTCCATCCCAACCCCGGTGTCTTTCTCTTTCCTTGTCCCTTTCACGATCTCTGTGGTGCCTATCCTCCCTATGATCACGATCCCTATGTCTGTCATGGGAGCGTTGACGCGATTTCTCCCGTTCCCTCTCTTTGTCCCTTCTCCTTTCACGTGATTTTTCCCTATCCCTGAAATCAATTCATTCAAAATCCATAAGAATAAGTGCAGTGATGAAGCTGTGAAACAATGACAGTTTTGCAGAAACGAAAAACTTCTAGCAGGACCATCATTTATATAGACAAGTTTAAAATAGTGCTTAAACATGAAACTTCTGGATGGATTACACCCAATGTGTAAACAACGAAATGTAAAACAATTTGGACAAATTTACAGAAATGAAACTCTAATCTATTAATGAGCACATACATAACCAGGTAAGGCTCAAATAAAAACAACGAAATGTAACCATTTAGACAAATCTTACCGGTTTGCACTCCAATCCTCTCGTGCCCTTGGCTCCTCAGAGCGAGATGGTCCTCCTGACTGCACTTGCTCCCTGTGCAATTAAAATTTACAGTGAATAAAACCAAACATGTTATGCAATAAAACATCTTAATGGACATATGTAACCAACTGGACCAACTAAATGTATCAAAGTGCCTTTGCAGAATTAATACTCAATCAAAGATATCGCTTCAATCAATTGCAAAATTTAACATATCCATAATAATTTCCCAAAATTCCCAGGCATTCCACTTAAAAACATTAGGGTAGCAAATTCCTTTTCATTTATTTTTCAAAATGCAAAGGCCATATTTATTTTCATAAAACCCATAAATAATTTGACATAATTCTTTGATCTTTTGTAAGATATTTGATTAAACATGAAATTTTTGTGAAGTATTGTGACATAGTCTACGAGTTAAATGGCTTTGAGTGTTTCTTAGTAAAGGGTTTAGTAAAAAATTTCACATGTTTTAGGGCTTGAGTGAGAGTTAGTATAGTTTGAGTTAGAGAATGTAATGATTTTGATATTGGATATAAATATGTCCTAAGTATTGTAAAAGCTCTCTATCTTGGTAAAAACTTTATTCGAGATTGTAAGATTTGTGTCGAAACATGTAATGGGTGACAATTATTGTAATATTTCAATTTGGTTAGGTGGCTATATGGATTTTAGTGTTTATTAATAAAGGTTTAGTAATAAATTGTTAATGTTTGTCAAATATGATATTTTATCTCATGAGTGATATAAGTTGTGTCTAATGTTGTTTAGTGTTTGTCAAAATGTGTAATTTTTGTCAAAATTTGTAAATTTAAAAAAATTTCACATATTTTAGGCCTTGAGTGAGACTTAGTATAGTTTGAGTTAGAGAATGTAATAATTTTGATATTGGATGTAAATATGTTCTAAGTATTGTAAAATCTCTCTGTATTGGTAAAAGCTTTATTCGAGATTGTAAAGTTTGTGTCGAAACATGTAATGGGTGACAATTATTGTAATATTTCAATTTGGTTAGGTGGCTATATGGATTTTAGTGTTTATTAATAAAGGTTTAGTAATGAATTGTTAATGTTTGTCAAATATGATATTTTATCTCATGAGTGATATAAGTTGTGTCTAATGTTGTTTAAAGTTTGTCAAAATGTATAATCTTTATCAAAATTTGTAAATTTAAAAAAATTTCATATATTTTAGGGCTTTAGTGAGACTTAGTATAGTTTGAGTTAGATAATGTAATGATTTTGATATTGGATGTAAATATGTCCTAAGTATTGTAAAATCTCTCTGTATTGGTAAAAGCTTTATTCAAGATTCTAAAGTTTGTATCAAAACATGTAATGGGTGACAATTATTGTAATATTTCAATTTGGTTAGGTGGCTATATGGATTTTAGTGTTTATTAATAAAGTTTAGTAATAAATTGTTAATGTTTGTCAAATATAATATTTTATCTCATGGGTGATATAAGTTGTGTCTAATATTGTTTAAAGTTTGTTAAAATGTATAATCTTTGTCAAAATTTGTAAATTTAAAAAAATTTCATATATTTTAGGGCTTTAGTGAGACTTAGTATAGTTTGAGTTAGATAATGTAATAATTTTGATATTGAATGTAAATATGTCCTAAGTATTGTAAAATCTCTCTGTCTTGGTAAAAACTTTATTCAAGATTGTAAGGTTTTTGTTGAAACATGTAATGGGTGACAATTATTGTAATATTTCAATTTGGTTAGGTGGCTATATGGATTTTAGTGTTTATTAATAAAAGTTTAGTAATAAATTGTTAATGTTTGTCAAATATGATATTTTATCTCATGAGTGATATAAGTTGTGTCTAATGTTGTTTAGAGTTTGTCAAAATGTGTAATCTTTGTCAAAATTTGTAAATACTAGGCCTTTGTAATTGTTAGTATATGGATTTTAGTGTTTATTAGTAAAAGTTTAGTAATAAATTGTTAATGTTTGTTAAATATGATATTTTATCTCATGAGTGATATAAGTTGTGTCTAATGTTGTTTAGAGTTTGTCAAAATGTGTAATCTTTGTCAAAATTTGTAAATACTAGGCCTTTGTAATTGTTAGTAATCATTGAGTAAATATTTGCAAAATGTCTCATAAAATGTTTAAAGATTGTCAAAGTTTGTAATTTCTCTCACGTTTGGGATTAATTCTCTTTAGTGTTGTAATTTTGTAATAATTGTGTGTTATGATATATTATTTTAGTTAGTTTTTGTAAATACTAGGCCTTTGTGATTGTTAGTAATAATTGAGTGAATATTTGCAAAACGTCTCATAAAATGTTTAAAGATTGTCAAAGTTTGTAATTTCTCTCACGTTTGGGATTAATTCTCTTTAGTGTTGTAATTTGTGTGTTATGATATATTATTTTAGTTAGTTTTTGTAAATACTGGCCTTTGTGATTGTTAGTAATAATTGAGTGAATATTTGCAAAACGTCTCATAAAATGTTTAAAGATTGTTAAAGTTTGTAATGTCTCTCACGTTTGGGATTAATTCTCTTTAGTGTTGTAATTAGTGTGTTATAATATGTTATTTTAGTTAGTTTTTGTAAATACTGCCCTTTGTGATTGTTAAGTAATTATTGAGTAAATATTTGCAAAACTTCTCATAAAATGTTTAAATGATTGTCAAAGTTTGTAATTTCTCTCACGTTTTAGATTAATACTCTTTAGTGTTGTAAGGTTATTGAAAGTTTTGATAATATTTTAGTTTACTGTAGTACAATATTTGTTAATATTAGTAATTTTAGTTTATTATTGTAAAATGTCTGTCATATTTTGTAACCTTTATGTCATTTATTGTAAAACCGGCTAACTGCACAACCGGTCACAACTTTTTTTAATTATTTTTTTACTGTTGGCGGGACGCTAGAATTTCCCGTAATATAATAGAGAAAGCTCTGCCAAAAGCAGTCAACCTCGCACCTTTTTAAAAGATAGATCAAGAAAAAAGAAAACATATGATTAGAAAAAAAGGCCGCCACTCAACAGTAAAGTGGTAAATTATATTACGAATGCAATGACATAGTTCGGACTTCGGAATGTGGGACGTCTGGGAAGTCCTAGCATTATTTCCAAACCAACCAAAGTAGGTAATGTAATTAAAATATACACATAAAATCAAAGACTAATATTTAAGATATTATAAATCTTATTGAAGAATGATCCTCATTATTTCATGGTTTCTATATATATATATATATATAGTAAAGTGATAAATTATATGACGAATGCAATGACATAGTTCGGACTTCGGAATGTGGGACGTCTGGGAAGTCCTAGCATTATTTCCAAACCAACCAAAGTAGGTAATGTAATTAAAATACATAAAATCAAAGACTAATGTTTAAGATATTATAAATCTTACTGAAGAATGATCCTCATTATTTCATGGTTTCGATATATATATATATATATATATATATATGTATTTATATAATTTAAAAATTTAAATGACACGACAATCTGTATAATATTAAATTTTGAGAATAAAATCTTAACCATAAAGTAAACGAAATTGAGTGGACTTAAAAGTCTTATGAATTGAAGTAATTTTATTTTTATTTATTTAATGAGAATTATGAATTGATGTATTTGGTATCACTAATCACAAACAAGTCATTCATATGATTATAAATTTTATTATATAGGTATTATACATTGACTTGTATGGTATCACCATTTCTTAAAAGTATTTCAAATATTTATTTAGTATTTTATTAAAATAGCACCAATCATATTTATTATTACATCAATTTATAAAATTTGTGTTATACAAATAATAACTTTAGCATTCCAACCAAGTGTACAGAGTACAGAGTACAGACTTTCTCGGTAACAAAGGAAGAATGCAACAAGAAAGTCTTATATGCTATAACAGCCATACATTCTTTTTGCTTCAAAATTTTTGTGTGGGACACCCGCATAACCCAAGTTTATAGCTTGTATGACGGTATATTATATATATATATCCTTTTACATTAAAAAAAAAAAATAAATAACTATAGCATTTGCTAAATTCAAAAAGTTAATTTTTTGTAAAGGGATTTCCTTTTCATTATTTTTTCATGGAAATAGAAGAAATGTAGAGGAAGACTAAAAAAAACACATTAATAGTAGCAGTAAAAAAGAAAATGGAAATTAAGAAAATAACAAAGAATATGACTTCATAAAGCTAAATGACAGAAAAAAATACATATGTCCGAGCTTAACTAGTTTGTTGAGCGTCAGTAGCTAATTCCAAAAAATTTGACACTTAGCCAGGATTGTTATTATATTGAAAATAAAGCTATCCAATCACAATTTAATCACATGCAACATTACAAAAAAATACCAACATTTAGTAATTTTTAAATAAATTGTGATTAAGCTAATATTAATTTTAATCTACCGTTTCATATTATTAATTATTATACTGTGATATATATATATATAATTATATATATATTATAATAAATATATTGAGATATTTATAAGAAGCATCTATGCAAAGGAAAGGTAACCAACAGCTTTTTCGAGGCGTTTCGATTACACTTATTTTTTTCTTTTATGCTTTTAATATTTAATAAAGCCTGAGAATGACACATCGCATTTTTGGCTATAAATCGTCGCTCTCTTCCACTTGTCTTTGGCATTCTATCTCACTTTTCATTGCAAAACCCAATTTGCTTCAATATCTTGAGTTGTGTGACAATGGCCGACGAGGTGGTTCTGTTGGATTTCTGGCCCAGCATGTTTGGGATGAGGGTCAGGATTGCGCTAGCCGAGAAGGGTATCAAGTATGAGTACAAGGAGGAGGACTTGAAGAACAAGAGCCCTCTGCTTCTGCAGATGAACCCCATTCACAAGAAGATCCCAGTTCTCATCCACAACGGGAAACCAGTTTGTGAGTCCCTCATCATTGTTCAGTACATAGATGAGGTCTGGAAGGATAAGTCTCCATTGCTGCCCTCTCATCCTTACCAGAGAGCGCAAGCCAGATTCTGGGCTGATTTTGTTGATAAGAAGGTAAATTTTTCTGCAATTTAATTTCATTCTGTTTCCTTTATTCTTTTATTTTTTTTATTTTTTATTTTTATGTTATTTTAAGTTCTATCGAATCTAAAAAAAATAAAAAATAAAAAATAAAAACGAAAAAAATAAAGTCTCAGCCCATGTTTCACATTTGAGTATTTCTTCAAGAAGTATTAAGAAGTTGAACAGATAACCAATATTCAGTCTCATCCATCCGCACCTGCAGAGTGTAGTCGGCGAAAAAATATGTCTTTGTCAAAAAAGAAAGGTGAACGAAATAAGGGTAAAGAAAATTAATGGTTAATGGTTTATATTTGCTTTTCATTGACCATGTTAAATTTATGTAGTTTTGAACATCTTATACGGGCCTTCCTCCCAGCCCCTTTTACCCCTTGCTAAGATTAAAGGTTTAAAGTGGAAATTCATTATTGTCATTGTTCAACCTGTTATATAATCCTTGGAAAGTAGTAATACAATGTGTGTGGAAAATAAAATGCAGGTTTATGATGTTTCAAGGAAGCTTTGGACCACAAAAGGAGAAGAGAAGGAGGCAGCAAAGAAGGAATTCTTTGAAACCTATAAGATATTAGAGGGAGAGCTTGGTGACAAGCCTTACTTTGGGGGTGAAACATTTGGGTATGTGGACCTTGCTCTTGTCACCTTCTACAGCTGGTTCTATGCGGTTGAGACCTTTGGAGAATTCAGCATAGAGGCAGAGTGCCCCAAGATTATTGCATGGGCTAAGAGGTGCCTGCAGAAGGAGAGTGTTGCCAAGACTCTTCCTGACCAGAAGAAGGTTTATGAGTTTGTTGGGCAGATGAGGAAAAGGTTTGGCTTGGAGTAGAGTAATCTGGAAGTGTCGGCATATTAGAATGGTTTAGAATGGTTGTGTAATAGTGTTTAATTACATTTTGTTATGTTTTCAAGTTTGGGTTTGTTTTATCTGGGTCCTTCAAACTTAGAAGACACTTTGGTGTGTCTGCCGAGCTTTAAATGTAAAGGACATGTATTGTATCGTGAATAAGAAAGACACCTTGTTGTGTATGCTCTATTTTAGATCAAACTGTGCCTTTATGCCATTTGGGGTGTACAAAATTTTGGCATATGTGTGTAATAAAGCAAAGTCACTTTATAACAATAGGATGTATTGCATTTGTTTTTCAAATAACCTGCATTTATCCTATTTTATCTCAACTCTAGCTTATCTTGTATTAGTTCAATAAGCATAGACCTTTATTTAAAGGTTACTAAATTAATGAGAAAGATTGTCCAGTTTTCAAAAAGAATTTTGGATCGTTATTTTCTTTACGGTAGCAAAGCAATAAAAACTAGGTTTAATTACTATTTAGGTCCTCAACTTATGGGTTTTGTGTCAAAATGGTCATTATCCTTTTAAATGTGTCAAATTGGTCAACAACCTTTCATCCTTGTGTCATTTTGGTTCTTGTCGTTAAGTGATTGATGTTGCTCAATAGTAAGCGGTACTTTAAAGTACGGTGTAAGGGGTTGTCGATCCTCAGAGAGTTGTGTTTTCGAAAAATAATGGATTGAATGCTTATAAAAATAAAAGTTGAATGATTTGTAAGAAATATATGAATAAAAGGACACTAGGGTTTCGGGGTGTTCTTTTATGCTAATATGACTCGCTTGTAATCCCAGTTAAAAGCCTTGTTCTAATAATTGTATACAATTGATTATTTTCTTTTAAAGAGCTTTTGACTTTGTTGAACTAAAAGAATTCAAGAACATTTTATAACCGGAGAAAATAAGATGGCTAGAATAATGTTTCGAAAAACATTTCAATTTATAAAACAGGACACCTAATTGAAACCATGAAATATTCTCTCTTAATCATAAGAAAAACATGATTGAACTTATAGAAAGTACGGAATAAAACATACATCAATAAGTATTCGCTCCCAGCAGACTCCCAGCGGCTCCTGATTCTGTATTTCCTCTTGCTTGGCGATGGGACTCGGCTTGGATCCAGCGATTGACCGTCCGTACACTTACGGAGTGCCGTACGACGGTGGATTGCATCAGGGATGCTGACATCGTCTTTCAGCCTTACTCCTCATTCTTGCTTGAGCGTCCCGAGGTGTTCAGGGCTGTGGAGTTATCTCGTCTGCGGATATGGATTCGATCTCCGAGGTCTTGGGAGCTCTTGATGGGCGAGAGGACCTTGCGGCAGCTGGGTGGTGAGGCCCTTGTCCCCGTGGACCCTCCTCGGCTGATGACCATCGAGGACTACATCCCACGTGCCCCGAGTGATTCTTATGTGGAGGGTGTTGAGGCCTATTCAGACCTGATTCAGGCAGGCGTGCCCTACCAGGAGTGGTTTGAGCGGGTCTCTTTGGGGCCCTTGATGTCCTTTCACGAGGTCGAGGGTGGCCGGGTTATGGGTGGATCGGCCATGGACAGCCATCTTTTTCAGTCTTCTGGGGAGATTGAGAGGCTTGAGAACGAGATACTGCGTCTTCAGCTCGAGTTGTCGGTTAGTGAGGACCGTCATGCAGCTGATATGGATCGAGTGCAGGGGGAGATGGCTCGCATGCAGATGGAGGCGACTCAGCGCGATGGAGCGATGGCCCAGATGCAGGCGGACTTGGTCCAGAGGCAGAGGGATTTGGATTCCCGAGACGCGGAGGTGGCTCGTTTTGCTGCCGCCGTACAGAGATTAGAGGAGCAGCTTCAGGGTATGGGCATTACTCCTGTTACTGGAGCTGGCTCGTCCGGTTTCGGTCAGACTTCTACTACGCCACCTCCTGATCCCGTTTCTCGAGACTGGTTCTTCGACGACTCTCCTTCCACATGATGTATTTTCTTTCTTTTTCTTTTGTTTCCTTTTGGGGCCTTGTATTTTGGCCGGCCATTTTGTATAGACATGGGATGTACAGACATTGATTATTGTATATATGACATTCGTGGTTTATGGGCAGTATTTATGGTTATGTATTTATGGCTATGTGTATGGGTGTGTTTATGGACATGTATTTACGGATTTGGGTTTCTGGATTTGTATTTATGGCTATGTGTTTAGGGATATGTGTATGGATGTGTTTGGGTATGTGTTTGGATGTGTTTGGGTATGTGTATGGCTATTGGGTCTCGATCCTCTGCGAGGCCCGGTTCAACGAATATCGGGGTTTACTTCTCCTCGGGGCCCGTTTCCACCATCATTGGGACTTACTCTTCCACGAGACCCGTTTCAACAAATTTTGGGTCCTACTCCTCCACGAGGCCCATTTCGACAAATTTTGGCTCTTACTCCTTCACGAGGCCCATTTCAACAGATTTTGGGTCTTACTCCTTCACGAGGCCCATTTCAACAGATTTTTGGGTTTTTACTCCTTCACGAGGCCCATTTGGATGATTCTTCGAATTTTTCCAATTTTTCTCCGACAAAAATGGAAAAATTTGCCCTAGTATGTAGTGTCGAATAAATTTTTCTAACTTCTTGAAGATAGAAAAATTTTGCCCCAGTGTAGAGCAATGCACGCTGATGCGGAGTTCCAGATTTCTTTCTTTATTTCCCTTGCGTCAGGCCGCGACGGCTTCCAGAGAGTTGATCTTCTTTTTTTCAAAATTTTTCAAAACCCCTTTTGAGAAATTTTGCCCCAGTGTACCATGGGATTCGCCTGTGCGACATTTCCGGGTCATCTTTACATTTCTCGATTTCTGGGTCGAGCTAGGGTTTCGAGGCCGGTTCTTGACCTTCAAGCCTAGTTCTCGGCTCTTGGGCCACCCTGCTGGCGGAAGATCGATCCTGATCACGTTGTATCAAACGCCTCCTTATAAGATTGTCTCTAATTCAATTCTTGACCTCCGGGCCGATTTTAGGGTTTCGGGTCGTTCCCCGGCCGTCGGGCCGGAATCTTCGACCACCAGACCGCCCGAGACCTTTTCATAGGTGATTTCTTGCAAAATGGCCTTCATATAGTGCAAAACGGGCCTCTGGGAGTGAGCGAAAAGGGTCAGATCCGCGTGGTATGGGAAAAAGAGCCGTTGGGATTCCCAACGGGACTGGCGCGTGATCATCACGCGCCAGTTTCCGCCTTTTTAAGCCACGCTCCTCCTTCGAACCAGCAACCATTTCTCGAGTTTCTCTACCCTTTCTTCACTAAAAACTCTCCATTTTTCCCATTTTTGAGTCTTTTGGGTCCATGGCCTCCTCAAGCAATGATCCCGACTCCTTGGTGACGCTTCATTTCCATGATTTCCGCGTTGAGCGGATGAGACATTGGTGGACTCTTCTTGGAGAGGATGACCATGCCGACATCGTGGGAATCTTCGGCAAGTTTCCCTTTCTCATGCAGCTACGAGTTGACCGTGGCTTGCTCGAGGCTCTTGCTTCCTTCTGGGATCCGATCCATTGTTGTTTTTCCATCGGGGAGGTGGATCTTGTTCCCACCTTGGAGGAGTATGCTGGGCTTCTTCAGCTGGACAGCCCTTTTAGTGAGACTCCGGTCATACCCATTCAGGGTCCTCGGTCAAACCGAGGCTTGGAGAAGTACTTGGGTTTGACTTCGGCAGTCTTGCGTCCCGAGATCATCCGACCGGAGGAGACTTGGCGGAAAGCCAACATTTCTTTGGATTTGCTGACGAGGTACTTCTCTCGGAGTGACTTTCCAGTGGAGCTTGCTAGGGACTTCATTGCAGGCAAGAAGGGGATGGAAGAAGTTCCGAATCAATGCCTTCAAGATCGCCTTTGCAGGTATTTTTCCTCTTTCCTACTTCTGCTGGTAGGATAGATTTGGGTGTCATTCCCTTTGGTATTTAGCGAGGGCAGGTCTATCATCCCTGCCATATTGTGCGAGACCGTGCGGTCTTTGTCTTTCTGCAGGCGACAGGGAGAGGGGGTCCCGATGTTCTGCTCTCAGCTTCTTCAGCTTTGGTTCTGCAGTCACTTACAGCATTTCTACCGCCTCCAGACCCCTTACCACTTTGAGAGGTACACGGTGAAACAGACCGTTAAGATAGCACTTCCCTTCACCGGCAACAGTCGTGACTGGGCGCTATACCTCCTTGACTTGCCCTTGGGTGAAGTGGGCTTGGAAGGTCACTTGGGGGCCAGCAGTGTGGAAGCCCTGGACTCATTGTGCTCTCTTCGATGGAGTGCCTCTTCCTGGGGTGTGGGGTTGTACAGGCTACTATCCCAGCCTTGCTCTTCGTCAGTTTGGCGGTGTTCAGTACCCGCCTCGTCTTGGTGACTTGGATGCGGTGACTTTCGACTACATTCCTAGTGAGGATATGTGAAGGCTCCTCTCTAGGATCGAGGTTATCTGGGAAGGCCGCCTTTCGGAGGTAGTCCTTATCAAGGATGGTTCACCCGGAGATAGCTCTGTCACTTCTGATTTTGTCGAGTGGAGAGAGGGGTGGACTCCTTCTTTTACTCTCAGGCCTACAGTACGGCCAGGTGCATTGTATTCTTTGGTGTCTCGCTCTCTTCGGGTTTCAGCTCCTACTGGTCAGTCCTGAGAGGACAGTTGTTTTGGAGAGAGAGCTTGAGGAGGCTCGAGCAGAGCTGGCATCACTACGCCTTGCCAGGGCATCTGAGAGAGAGGAGTCTGCGGCTCGTGTGGAGTCCTATGCGGAGTACCTTGCATCACAATAGTGTGGCGGTGGCGAATCTTCGCCGCGACTTGGAGGCTCAGAGAGGGAATGTCTCTACTCTTCCGCACGATGAACGAACTTCATCAGCGAGCAGCTCGAGATTTCCTGAGGCATGCTAAGGAATCATAGCTGGAGGAGACCTTGGCCTGAGACTCAGGGAGCAGCTGGAGACTGAGCAGGCGGAGAGGACTCGGGTCCAGGATGAGCTTGATTCTCTTCGTTCATATACCCAGGCCTTGGTTGATCCTGCCACCGGGTCGTCCTCAGGACATTGTGGCTCTCCGACGGGCACTAGATGCGAGTGAGGAGGCGCATTCACATCTGCGCGTACTTCCTATGGGGGTCATGAGGGTTCAGATCAGCGTTCTCCAGGGTGACAACGGGGTTTTGCAGGTCCGAGTTGGATTTGGTGCATGATGCTCTTGAGTCCAATGCTTCTTGGCTCAATCAGGAGGGTTTCCCTGTGGTCACTTGCTCTTCACCAGATTAACCAGGTGATGGATTCTTTGGGTGCCAGAGCTCGCGCCGTCTGGGAGGAGCATGATGAGGGGGATCCGGCCCTTTCCACTGCCTTGGGGAGATTCTGCAGAGAGACCTGCATACGTCTTGGTCATTAGATAGCATATTTCAGGTAGCAGTGAGTAGTCAGTAGTTTTTGTATTTAGATGGTGAGTCATTCATAAATCCGAGTCGGATTCATGCATGGCTCCCATTTTTAACTTCTAAGTCGATATATTTAGACATGCTTTCAAGACATCATGAAAAATCAAATGTATGATGTTTATGAACTAGCATGAATGAATGAAAGCACGTATTTTGTCTATGAATATTGTATAAGAATCCTATGAATTTGACGAAGTTTACTTTTTATGAATCAATGGCAAGGATTGAATGTTATTGTGGAAATGAATATGAGAATTTACAAATTTGAAAGAGATAAGTATGGTATGAATGGTTGTGAGAATTTAATGATATGTCACTTTGAAACTGGGTGTTTGGAAGGATACACTTGTGCTCCACCTCTTGATCCCCAAACATTCTCTTTATATCGAACGAACCGTACTGCTCAAAGGATAACATAGGTCGTTCTTTCGTCGAAAACCTCTTCACCGCCATAACAACCCCGATCACTAGTCTTGCACTGATTTGATGCCTCGCCTTGTTGTGATACCGGTTTTTTTTTTTTTTTTTTTTTTTTTTTTTTTTTTTTAGCCATATATTACCCTCAGCTTACGCCAAGTCCAGCTTTCCACGTTACTTTTGCCTATGGCGCCTCTTCCGAGGTTTTCACCATACCCGTGGTAATTTCCATCCGAGGGCAACGTCCTTACGGATTTTCGTTGCTTCCCGGGCCTTCTTCAAAATTATCAAAATAACAAATTGGAACTTTGATGAATATTCCTCTTTGATTAAATTGACTAAAGTTATACATGGTACTTGATTACAGAATCAGAATTAATGGGTGACCGGAACTCTTCGCCATCCATATCAGCCAGAATGATTGCTCCCCCTGAGAAGGCTTTCTTCACCACGTACGGACCCTCATATGATGGTGCGAACTTTCCTCGTGGATCTGATAGGGCCATATTCCTCTTCTTCAGAACGAGATCTCCGGGTTGGAAAGTGCGAGGTCGAGCCTTCTTGTTGTAAGCTCTTTCGATCCGTCTCTGGTAGAGCTGTCCGTGGCACAGTGCCGCCAATCTCTTTTCATCTATGAAGTTCAGCTGCTCATACCGGTGCTTGGGCCCATTCGGCTTCTTCCAGCTGAGTTTGTGACAGGATTCTCAAAGAAGGGATCTCCACTTCGACTGGTAGTACTGCTTCCATCCCATATACCAGAGAGTAGGGGGTGGCTCCAACGGATGTCCTCACTGACGTTCGGTAGGCACACAAGGCATAAGGCAGGTGCTCGTGCCAATCCTTATAAGTCTCCGTCATCTTGCTCAGAATCTTCTTCACGTTCTTGTTGGCAGCTTCTACGGCTCCGTTCATCTTCGGACGGTATGGAGCAGAGTTGTGGTGCTGGATCTTGAACTGCTGGCATAGCTGATCCATCATGCGGTTGTTTCAGGTTGGAAGCATTGTCGGTGATGAGCATTTCTGGCATTCCGTAACGGCAGATGATGTTGTTCTTCACAAACCGGGTGACCGCGACTTGAGTGACATTCTTGAAGGAACATGCCTCCACCCACTTGGTAAAATAGTCGATGGCCACCAGTATGAACTCATGCCCGTTAGACGCCTTTGGGGTGATTGCACCAATCACATCCATTCCCCAAGCTGAGAAAGGCCATGGCGAGGCCATAGTGTGAAGATATTGGGGAGGTGCGTTCTTGCTGTTCTGATACATCTGGCATTTGTGGCACGTCTGGACATGTCTGATGCAGTCCCTCTCCATTGTCAACCAAGTAATAGCCAGCTCTCATAATCTTCCGGGCCAGGAAGGGTCCGTTGGCATGGGCTCCCATTCAATCCCGCGTGCATCTCTTGGAATCAATCGATTGGCCTCTTCTGCATCTACACATCGCAGGAGGGTGGCGTCATGAGTTCCGTTTGTACAGAATCTCTCCGCTCAAGAAGAACTGGAAGGCCATCCTTCTGATGTATTTCTTCTCATTTTCGGTCGCCCGTGATGGATACTCTCTGTCTTGGATGAAGCGCTTGATATCGTAATACCAAGGCTTATCGTCTATCTCTGCTTCGACGTTCATGCATTCTTCTATGCACACACAGTATGCCGGGATGTCTCGAGTCTCGATCCGTAATGGTCGCACATCATCCCCTTCTACTAGCTTGATTAGGCTTGCCAGTGTGGCGAGCGCATCAGCAAAGTGATTGTGAGCTCTTGGGGTGTATGTGAAGGTGACATACTTGAACTTTGGGACTAGCCGGCTGATGTATCGTTGGTACGGGATGAGCTTGGGATCCCGAGCTTGCCATTCTCCGTTAGTCTGTGACACTATCAGCAGAGAGTCTCCGAAGACTTCCAGTTCATAAGCACCGAATTCTAAAGCTGCTTGCAGACCGACGATGCATGCTTCGTACTCAGTCATGTTGTTGGTGCAATCAAACCCCAGCTTAACAGCGATAGGAGTTTGTTGTCCCTTTGGCGATACCAAGACCGCGCCAATTCCGCTTCCGACAGCGTTTCGCTGCTCCGTCAAAGTAAAGCTTCCATCTACCCTGATTGTCTTCGTCGACTGTCATTACGTCTTCGTCTGGGAACTCTGAGTCCATTAACTCTAACTGCTCGGACGGGTAATCTGCCAAGTAATCGGCTATGGCCTTGTCCCTTGATCGCCTTTCGAGCCACAAACAAGATGTCGAATTCAGATAGGAGTACTTGCCACCGTGCGATCTTCCCAGTCAAGGCAGGCTTTTCAAAAGATGTACTTGATCGGGTCCATCCGGGATACCAACCAAGTGGTGTAGTAGAGCATGTACTGTCTCAGCTTCTTGGAGGCCCAAGCCAGTGCGCAGCACGTCTTCTCAACCAACAAGTAACGGGTCTCCGGCTCCGTGAACTTCTTGCTAAGATAGTAGATTGCCTGCTCCTTCTTCCCAGTCTCGTCTTGTTGTCCCAACATGCAGCCCATGGATGCTTCTTGGACTGTGAGGTATAGAATGAGGGGACGTCCTGGAGTTGGTGGAACCAGGATGGGTGGGTTGAGCAGATACTCCTTGATCTTGTCAAAAGCTCTCTGGCAGTCTTCAGTCCACTTTATCTTCACATCTTTTCTCAGCAACTTGAACAGAGGCTCGCAGGTCGCAGTAAGCTGTGCAATGAAGCGAGCTATATAGTTGATTCTTCCCAAGAAGCTTCGGATCTCTTTCTCTGTCTTTGGCGCGGGCATGCTTCGTATGGCTTGAACCTTTGCAGGATCAATCTCAATTCCCCGGCCGCTGACGATGAAGCCTAATAACTTTCCGGATGTGACGCCGAAGGCACACTTGTTCGGGTTCAATCGGAGCTGATACTTCTTCAGTCGTTGGAACAATTTGCGTAGGTCTGTGAGATGATCTTGTGCGGTACGAGACTTGGCAATCATGTCATCCACGTAAACCTCTATCTCATGATGAATCATGTCATGGAAGAGGGTGACCATGGCTCGCTGATAAGTGGCTCCTGCGTTCTTTCAGACCGAAAGGCATGACATCGTACACGAAGGTTCCCCAATGTGTGATGAAAGCAGTCTTGGATTTGTCTTCTTCGGCCATTTTGATCTGATTGTACCCTGAGAATCCGTCCATGAATGAGAATACGACGTTCGTTGCTGTATTGTCGACCAGGGTGTCAATGTGAGGTAGAGGAAAAGTTATCCTTCGGGCTGGCTCGGTTCAGATCCCGATAGTCCACGCACATTCTAACTTTTCCGTCCTTTTTCGGCACCTGGGACTATATTGGCTACCCAGTCCGAATAGGTTACTGTGCTTAGGAAACCTGCCTTCAATTGCTTTTCCACCTTCCTCCTTGATCTTCAAAATGACTTCGGGCTTCATTCGGCGCAGTGCTTGCTTCACGGGCTTGCATTCTGGCTTCAGCGGAATCTTGTGGACCACTATGTCTGTGTCTAGGCCTGGCATGTCTTGGTAAGACCAGGCGAAGATTCTCATGGAACTCTCTTAACAGTGCGATGAGTGCCTCCTTTTGCTCTGCGGCGCAGCGGGTTCCAATCTTGACTTCTCTCGGCTCTTCACCCTTCATCGGCCAGATTTATGATTTCCAACTCCTCTATGTTGGGTTTGGACCCCTCGTCTTGTCTCTCTAATGCCTTCAAGGATGTCATTTGGTAATTCGATTTCTTCGTCGGAATTATCTATGTTATCCAGTGAGCAATTCCGTTTTGTTGTCAATTTTCGGAGACGTGGGGATCGTTTGAGGTTTTGCGTGTAATCCTGGAAAGGATGGCGGATGGAAAAAACGGTAAGAAAATTAAAAAGGGAAGCCATTCGTTTTATGTGATGGCGTGTTGGATTTATTTAATGCACATTGGAATATTTGAGATAGAGAAATTCATGGAATAAACACGTGACATATCATTTGAAATATGGAAATGGAAATATTACAATGATGAAATGATTATGATTGTGGCATGATATCTTGAAAGCATAAAATAAACATAGAAACCCGAAATTGTTCGATACAAAAATTCCCGAGCTATTGGTAGACTCAAAACCGAGTTACCCATAGCTGGGATACCGCTTACTCATTGCTACTTGAGACACGCTGTAGCAATGGCACGCAGGTCCACGTCTTGGCTTCTTCTCCCTGTTGGCAGTGGCGGGTCGGTGGTGTGGTGGAATCCTCCTCCTCGGCGATGGTATGGATGCTCAACCCTTCAACCATAGGGCCAGCATATTCTTCTTCAGCAGTGGTGGTGGTGATGTTGCTTGGTGGTGGCGTCTTGATTGGCTCTTCTCTTTCTTCGGCAATGGCGATGCTATCTGGGTCTTTGGCTGGTAGTGGCTTGGCTTTCTCTTCCTCTTCCTCTTCGGCCAGTGCCGGTAGGGTTGACATGCTCGATTCTTCTTTGATCTCCACGATCACCTCATTTACTCCTGGGTCGGGGATGACGTAGGGCTCTTCATCTTCCTTCAAACCCAGATATTCCAGAATCGAATGGGGATTGAAGCGGTACTGCTCCAAAAAGGCTCTTGCTAAATCCTCCCAACCGATAAGGTTCCTCAGCTGATAGAACCAGGCGACTGCTTGTTTTGACAGGCTCTCGGGAAACACCGAGATCATCAAAAGCTCGTTCTCCAAGTGTAAGGCCATCTTCTCGCCGTATTTTTGCAAATGGGCCTCCGGATCCCCATTCTCATAAAATATCTCAAATTCCGGCGTCTCAAACCCAGGTGGCACTATCAAGCATGGGAATTGGAATAGTTTGGTGAAATCAACGTTCCTCCATTCGTCAGTATCATCCTCCATGAAGTATCCCCATTCGCCTCCTTCATCCTGTAGGTTATCGAGGTCCATTTCATCCTCTACGATGTCATCTAGGTTGAGCTCTGCGTACCAGTCAAGATCCGACGGGTCGTATGACTGACAATCTCTTCCAGATGGTATCTCTTCTTTCCCCACTAGCCCTTTCTCCATCAGATCGGTGACCTTCTTCTTGAACTCTTCGCAGCACTCTAGGCTGTGTCCTCTTGCCCCCGAGTGATATTCACATGCATCCCCTGTTGATGGCCCCGGTGGTGCTTCTAACGGGGTGATGTGTCTTTGCTTTTCCAAGGTATAAAAGAGACGCCTCCACGCGATACTCTCCTCGTTCCCTTCCTCTACCTCAACCATGTTTACACCTCCTTCTGGGTGTTTAGGCAAAGGGTTGGTGGTGATGTTAGGTAGTCCTTCAAACTTCAGGACTCCGTGATCAATTAGGTCTTGAACCCGATGCCTCAGTTGGCCGCAATTTTCAACAGTGTGTCCCACTTCTCCAAAGTGGAAATCGCAGGCCGAATTTGGGTTGAAATCCCTTCTTTGCGGGCCGTTGTAAGGTTTCGGGACAATAGGTGAGATTAGGCTCTTCTCTATCAGGATGGGGTATAACTCTGTCATAGGCATAGGTAAAGGCGTGAATTGCCTTGGCTCTTTTCTGGGCCACCTGTTGTCATTGGGTTGGTTTCCTTCCGGCCTTGCCGGCATCTGAGGTGCCGGGGCCTGGGGCTGGAGCCTGAGTCGGAGCCGGGGCTTGAATAGGCCTAGGTTGTATCGGTTGCATGGTGAAAGTCGGGAGGACTTGCCTTGGTCTTCCGTTGTTTCTCCCTATCATTTGCACATCTCCTTCCTTCCTCTTTGTCGGAGCTTTCTTGGCGGCCTGTTCGGCTAATGCCATTAGGGCCGTCATGTCCACTATTTTCTTTGTTTTCAAGGCATCTTCAATCCTGTCACCCACCGGTATCAGGTCTACAAAGAACTGCATTTGTAATCCCATCATCCGGTCGAAGTAGGGGTTCTTCAGTGTATCAACGAAGATCTTGATCATCTCTCTTTCGTCTAGTGGCGGGCGTGCTCGAGCCGCTTTCTCTCTCCACCTTTGGGCATATTCCCTGAAGGTCTCGTTGCTCTTCTTTTCCATCCTTTGAAGGTCGAACCGATCCGGAGCTATTTGGGAGTTAAACCCGTATTGAGCCAAGAAGGTATCCGCCAGTTCCTTCCAATGAGAGATCTTCTTCAACTGTGAGTACCACTCTGCCTGCATTCCCTGTCAGGGTATCTTGAAATGTCTGGATCAGCAACGGCTCATTGTCGGCATAGGGTGCCATCTTTCGGCAGTACATTTGCAGATGGATCATGGGGTCTCCTCTCCCATTGTATTTCTCGAACTCCGGGGCCTTGAACTTGGGTGGCACCGTCATGTTGGGGAACCAGGACATGCTCGAAAAGTCCGTGTTTCCGAAAGAGTTCAAACCCTGTATGAGCCTGATCTTCTCCTCCAAGCTATCAATCTTGCTGTCCAATTGGGAGTCCTTTCCCCTCTGGCTTTGGTGGCGTCGGCGGCCTTGGTGGAGTGGCGTTGGTGTTGGAATGTCCCTTCCGGTTCTGCTTCACTGGTATCTTTGTCGTCTTCCTTTCCTTTGGTTCTCATCCTCCGTATTTCGCTTTGCTATTAGTTGCACGAAGCTGAGGAGTTCGTCGAATTTTCGCTCAAGAGCGACCATCCGGATTTCTTGCTCGCTAGGTCCGGGTCCACTTGTTTCTCCCGCCATTTGATTGCGAATGCAAATATAACCTAGAGAGGTAAACAACGTCAAGTTAGACTTTGAATTCACAGTTGAATGCATGACCTTGGCTTACTTTGCGGGTAAACCATGGCTAAGTATTCCGGCTGAGTTCCGGGAGGGTGGGTGTGTCAAACATTTCATAAGACAACACCCAAGTCTATGGAATCAAAATATCTCATGAGACAACAACCAAGTCCATGGAAAAAAAAAGGTTTTCATAAGACGACAACCAAGTCTATGAAAAATATAGTTGTTCAAAGAAAACGATGATCAGGTCTATGGGAAAGAGACTCCCATATGAAAGTGGAACATCCTTCCATAAACAACATTCATTCAACTACCAAAGGAAAACAAAGGAGGTTGGAATTCAAACTTACCTATATTTTCCAAGTGATCACTGCCAGCAAGTGTGTCCACCGCGGAAATACCAGCATCCTCAATTGGAGCATCATGACCTGCGGCATCAACCCCTAGGTCCACCACGGACCCACTTTCTACAAGGCTTTGCGCATGGGTTTCCTCAGGCATAAGAGCGCCACCAACAACAGGGGAATCCTCACTGGTAAGATGACTGGCTGGTATAACAAAACCACCAGCCGGAATGGCTCTAAGGCTAGGGGTAACACCAAAGAGAGAAATCCCCTCCATGACGTGAGATATGGAAACATCGGAACCTGCGGTAGATCAACACACAACACATGCAGCATACATGAATACACTGCTCATTTGCACAATTCGAAGAAATAAGTACAAATTAAGGCATACCTGCACTAGTCAGAACTGTCTGCGGTAGTGAAAAAGAGATGGGGTCAACATCGGCATCCACGGCACTGTCATCATCATGACTAGCATGGGGAACAATGGCTAAGTCTTCCTCCATGGAGCCAGCCGCCCCCATACTCGAATCATCAGCTTCAGGCATGTCGTCATCATCTGCGGTGGACTCCGCAGACACAGATCTGACACAGGTAGATTCTATACACAAAGTTAAGGACTTATGTATGTACATGGCGGAACTTGTTATCAAAGAAAGGGTTTTCATACTCGAGGAAATTTGACGGGCCTTTCCGCCTGGACTCCATTTTTGCCAATTTTCCGGGACTACCGGCTGTCACTCTTTCCTAAATCTTCTGTTTGATCCAAACGGATATCAGCAGCCTTTGGTTTAGCACTCTTGGGTTCATACATGTACGGGACTTGCAACAAGATATCCTTCAGCTACATCTGAATCCTGGAGAAGAAACAAGTAATAATGTCAGAAAACATGAATACAACTTCAGGGAAAATACAAAGAAAAGAAGAGGAGATAACCTCTACAACAACCATATCACTACCAGATCCACCGGAACCATGTGCCACCTGCCACAGACTAAAACATGAGAAAACACAAGGAAAAGATGAAATGAAACCCAAAGAAAAGAAAGAAGAGCAACAAAAGACTCACCCTGGGGCCACTCTTGCTCCTCGTACGACCAGCTGCACCAAGAGGAAACAAAGGAGCAGTAAACTTCTTCTTGAGAGGTGAAGGAGTTGACACACAGACGGTTCTTCCTCATCCGTAGAAGTACTAACGAAATACTAGACTCTCACATTCTGAAAATTTGACGAGCCTTTCGGCGTTCGGTTCCATTTTGAAGCAACTCTTCTCGGAGGGAACCGATGTCGGTTAATGTGAGGGTCGTACTTTTGGTTGGGACGACTTGACTCTATACACAATAGTACAACGTATCAACGAAAAGATAGACTCTCACATTACCAAAATTTGACGAGCCTTTCGGCGTTCGGACTCCATTTTGCAGCAAGATTTTTTGGATACCGATGTCGGTTAAATGGAGGGTCGTACTTTTGGTTTACGACAGACTTTATGTACACGTATCTTACGAAAAGATAGACTCTCACATTACTGAAACTCGACGAGCCTTTCGGCGTTCGGTTCCATTTTTGAGCCCCGGTGGACTCTTCTGCAGTAGACGGCACCGAGGGGGTGGATTTACTTTCCTTCCCAGCCTTTGTCTTTCTTTTAGGGGGAGCCACGACAGACTTGGTTGATCCTTGCACGAAAGCCGTGGTGGACTCCTCTGCAGCAGACGAAACCAAGGGTGGAGACTTACCTTGCTTCACAGCCTTTGCCTTTTTGGAAGGAGCTTTCTTGGAAGAAGAAGCAGTAGGAGCTGACTTCTTGGGTGTTTTCTCAAAGACTGGATCCGCGGGGGCATCCCTCTTGCTCCCCTTACCACGCTTTGAGGGCATTATAAGTCGATCCTCCACGACACTAACAGAACTCCTCCAGCCATCTGGCAGATGAATGGTATAGGGAATCCAACCTCTTCTGACACTATCCCACTCCGCAAACCCAAGTTTCTGGCTATTGGCATAGGATATGGCAGATTGGGAAGGTGGAGTGAGATAAGGATTTGAAACCAAGGGCTTGCGGTGGACTGACATAGGAGTTCGGTCACTCCTGCCAGCAATCACATAGTCCACCATGGACTGAGTAAGCCGTTGCCAATAAGCTCCCATGGACGGAGTGTTGAAGCCAAACCTGTGTCCACCAGGAATCAATACACGGGTAGTCTCACCTCCCCAACGAGCAAAAGCACTACTCTTCAGGAAGGCTGTTAAATCAGCAACACAACTTGTAGTCTCTTGTGGACCAATGGGTATGTCTTGATCAAGCCCGAACTGCCTTTGTACCCGCTGTGGACAGTAGGGAATGAAAGCAACACCCGTGGCAGACAAGATTGGGAGGAAGCCCGGGTTCACAGTAGACAAGTAAGACAAACTCCGATAATCATCAACTTTTAAATCACGAATCAAAGGAGACGGCCTATAGAGCTTTCTGAAAATAGAGGCGCAAGTAAAACCGGGGTGGTCATCCCCATATGGTCTGAACAACACATTCTCCTCATAATCCAGGGCGTCCACCAGATCGTGATCACAGGGTTTTAGGCCCACCCAGCGATAGACCAAGGGTAAGTTATCCCTAAAGCTTGGAAACTGGTTTAAGAACTTCTGTGGCAGATCAGAAAATCTACCCCAAGCGGCAGACCTATCTCTTGCAGCATAAATATAACTAATAGAATGTTCCCAAAAGAACGTTTGCAATGCTGAAGTATTGAAAGCAGTAGACAAGATATAACAAGAGTCACCCGCAATTTCGCAATCATGGAGCAAATTCAGTTGCGAGTACAAGTGACCCAAGAATAAGGGTGCAAGAGGAAAACAATGTCCCACAGATATTCTAATAGCTAGCGGAATAAAAATAGTATTCACTGAGTAGCAAGGGAAATTGCCAAAGGTGCACTTACATAGCCAGTATAATATGAAGGCAGCGCGGCGGATTGGAGCCTTCTTATAGTTGATGAAGGTTGAAGGCCAACCACTCAGTCTGGTGAATGAATGTTTCTTCAGAACAGCTGCAATCTCCTCCTCCGCCGCAGACAGCCGCATGACAGCTTGATGTTTGACAACGAATGCTCACCAAGGATGGGGAGCATCCAATGATTAGCCACATCCTCCAGAGTGGGTGTGAGCTCCCCCCAAGAGAAGAAGAAGGAGCGTTCCCCCACCAGCTCTCCTGAAGAAGGAACACCATCTGAAGGGCACCATCTCCTCAACAGCTCGCGAAGGGCCTCAGTATCTCTGAACATATTGCAAGCTTCTAGAAGATCAATATGGACCAATGAACTTCAGCGTCCACCAGATTATCCCAAAAATCGGAATCAAGGATTTCACGGTCCACCTAGTGAGACCAATCCTTGGAAGCAGCACAGAGGAAATCGAAATCGATGGGAGTTGCCTGGAGGTCTCCCTTTTGAATTGAAAGCTCAGAAATCTCATCAAGACCTGGGACCCAAGCTTGATCCACCGTGGGTTCCACCCCTGACACCGTCCAATCCCAATCCTCCACGGGGTGAGAAAAATCCACGGACCTAGGAGGAAAGAGAGGAGAACTGGTGTACCATGGGTCAATCAACGGCAAAGCGAACCCCTCCCGTAGATCCTCGGCCTCGCCAGAAACGGAGGAGGGAGGGCCACCGCTGGCACGGACTCGCCTGGAATGGACGGACTCGCCGGAGTAGGCGGAGAGGGAGCTACTGGATGTCCACCATTGCCTCGGTGGACGCCACTGGTACCAACCCGTCAACGAGGCTCCAGCCCCTCACCGGTGCTGGGTTGTGGGGAAGGAGGACCCAACCGGAATCTTAGAGGAGGAAGAAGCCATTGATTATGGCAAAGAACAAAGAAGAAAGAAAATTTTTCCAGCAATACAGAACGGGGAAGAAGAGGGAAATTAGGAGAGAGAGTCTCTTTTCCTTTCCTGAAGTTCTTTCTTTCTTTCTCTTGAAAACATAAGTTATGGCTTATAATGAGGCCACACAATAAATGCTCAGGGAGGCTGGTGGTTGATGCTGCCATTCCCAAAATCCTAGATGGATTTAATGATGGCCATGATGAGATGAATATGGGAATATGAGAGGGAGAGGGGAAGTTAAAAGAATATCAGTCCTCCTAGTAACTGACATTCCCTATCTACCACAATCCCATGAAATGAGGAACCCACGTACAAAAGAAAAAGACAAAAAGAAGAAAAAGAGTACAAGAAATACACAACGTGCATGGGTGCATATTCATGTTCCACGGACTACTCACCCGAACCACACATCACGTGTGATTCGGGCTCGGGGGGCTAAATGTAGAGGCCCATTTTTTCAGTCCACCGTGGATCAAATTCAATATCTCAGTGATCCACCAGGGAGTCCTGAAAGCCCAAGCAAATCCATTGGTCCACGGTAGACGGCATGTGAGGAGAAATGGCCCAAAGAGCCATCCACCGGGCCCAGACAGTCCAAGTCAATTGATAGGAAAGCCCAGCCCATTCACTCTTCAAGTTCAAGTCCAGCCCATTACTCTCCAAATTTCAGTCTGCCGCACAAAGGAGAATTCTGGAACAATTTGAAAAAGAGAGGGAAAAATGGCTCTCAAGCATCATTTTCCCTCCTCTCTTGGCACGGTGCTCAAGGCACTGAAGGGAGACATTTCCAAGGAAGAATCAAAGTGAAATCAGATTTCCAAAGCTACAATAATCATGACAAAGAGTTGGTCTTCTTCATTAACCAACAGTCGAGAGGCCCTGGTAAGTGTTTCATCCACACTTCCCCCAATCGGACTAATCCGCATTTAATTAACATAGACTGCCCAAAGAATTTACCATCGGGCTACCCAGCTCCCAAATAAGAGATTGTCCAGTATATAAGTGTGCTGTAGACCAGCTACACACGGCGATCTCTCTTTATTGTTTCCCGACGTTAATGACCACCATGGATACATGCCGCGGCCCCAATTACTTACCATCGTGTCACAACCCAAACTCAGTTGCACAAAGGCATCGGTCCGACGGCGCCAGCCCGATGATGAGGTGATCCCACACAAAGTGAGATAGGTTCAAAGAAGAATGCAATAGCTTAAGCTATCTCGATCAATTTGAGATATATTCGACCTTAAGAACTCAAATTCTCCCCTTTATCAGTGCACCAATTCCCTTCTCCTCTATGTAATCTCTGTAATCGATTAATGAACCTCGAGGCATTGACGATAAAACCTGGTCGTTAGAATGCTTATATACTATAACACTCACCTAACCATCCTAGTTCGCGGTGAATCAATAGACATCACAGACTTGTCCAAACTCTCCTAGTCTACCTATCTGAAACAAAATCATTGAGGTCGCACCAATGATTGCTAGAGAGATTCGTTGTAACGTCTCTGAGTCTATTTCCCACCAGAACGCATAACTCGAAGCACGAGTGACCCCCGTACGACCAATCGCTTCGGTCGCTTTGGTCGTCACAATTCCATGGAATTAATCAACCAATCTCTATCCGGATTGTATTGGTAGAATCCAATTTATCTAGAAAAAATCATTATTGATCTTCTATGTCGGGCAATAAAGTATGAAATCTGATATTGTTGAGCTGAGACATCCCTATAAGACCCCGAAAGAAGAGCGCAAAGATCAACTAGAATGCAAAACATGAGTCTGTAGCCGAAGACACCTCACAAGGCAGCACCCTATTAGTAAAGCACCCAGTACGCCACCGTGTAAAGCCCCGACATACCATGGTGTCCCAAAAGCCAGGGCGAGCCGTTGCCCTTGGGTTGCACCAACTTCGTTTCTAACGCCCACATTACCATGTTTACTCTTTTTAAAGTTTTCATGGCAAAGTGTATTTTAATCACATTTTTATATCAAAGCAATAAACAATCAAGCAAGTATCAAGACGGTAAAATGGTGAAACATCCAAACAAGATAGTCATGGCATAGTCGCAACACATATATCATGAAAATGAATGAGGATGACAAATATGGGTTGACATAAATATAATACTTAATGCAAAGTGCAATTTATTACACACAAGAATTTTTAAGGAAAGGGTCAAGACCTCGTGGGGTCGGAGATTCGATGCTATTGAAAGACTTACTCGGATCCCGACACCACCATAGGATTTACATATGAATAAATTTCATCTTTTCGGGCTACCGAAGGGTTATGCTATTGGAAATTACCAAATCGAGGAAAAGGATGCTTATGAAAGATGTTTTAAATAATCCTTTTGGTTTTCGATGCCCACTTCGGGATATGAATGGTGAAAATTTTGAAAGAGGGTTTCAATGCCTTTTCGGGCTTACACGAAGGGTTGGTGCTATTGAAAGACTTACCAAACCTTCGATGCCAAATAGGACTTATATGAGTGAAAATCATTTTAAAAAGGGGTTTCAATGCCTTTTCGGGCTTACACGAAGGGTTGGTGCTATTGAAAGACTTATCCAAACCTTCGATGCCAAATAGGACTTATATGGTGAAAATCATTTTTGAAAAGTATGTTTGCAATTTACGGGTCCAACGCCTCATGGATTTACATGGGGTTTAGTGCTATTGAAAGACTTACCTAAAACCACCAATACCGTTCGGTATTTTCATGCCCAAATCAAAATAATGAAATATGAACAATATTTACAACAACGTAGTAAATAATGTAAATAACGGGGTTTGAAAAAGAGTGTTTTTGTGGGTCCAAGGCCGTATGGATTTACATGGGGTTTAGTGCTATTGAAAGACTTGCCTAAAACCACCAATACCGTTCGGTATTTTCATGCCCAAATCAAAATGATGAAATATCATGTTTACAACGTAGTAAAAAATGATGAAATAATGGCAATAAATTTAGAGCATAATGGGAAGCAATAAATTAATGGAATTTACAAGGAGGGGATTTTGTGGGTCCAATGCCTATGGAATTACGTGTGGTTAATGCCTCTTTGAGGTCTACAAATCCACCACGACCAATCGGGATTATCACGCCCAAATCACAAAGGAAAAGGGAGGAATGACAATATTACAACACGTAGTAAATGTAAATAAAGCGTAAATGACTTTTAACGGGGATTTTTAATGGGTCCAATGCCTATGGATTACATGGTGGTTAAAGCCTCATTGAGGTCTTACATAGTCCACCACGACCAATCGGGATTATCACACCCAAATCATAAAGGGAAAAATGGGGGATATTCACAACATAATATGCACAACGTAGTAAAGTAAACAAAGCGATAAATGACATTATTTACACATGGGATGTATTTTTCGGGTCAAATACCTCGTAGACTAACATGGTTGTTACGACCTCGTTAGAGGTCTTACGCACTCCGCCAAAGCTACTCAATATTTGCCGTACTAAAATACGGGGAAAGGGATAATCACAATATAATATTCACAAGTACGTAGTAAATGTAAATAAAGCGATAAATGACATTATTTAGACATGGGGATGTATTTTTCGGGTCAAATACCTCGTAGACTAACATGGTTGTTACGGCCTCGATAGAGGTCTTACGCACTCCGCCAAAGCTACTCAATATTTGCCGTACTAAAATACGGGGAAAGGGATAATCACAATAATAAAGCACTAAATATATTTAAAGCATTGCGGAAAGCTATAAACGTATTTAAAGCAAATATGGAAAGCAATAAATGAATCTTAAAGCATAAAAGCGATAAATGAACTTAAAGCAAGCATATAAAGCTAGACATGAACTTAAAGAACATAAATGAACATTTAATGAACTAAAAGTGCATAAATAAAGCAATAATGAACTAAAAATCATAAATAAGGGTGGATCCTTGTGAATCCCTTCCCATTTTAGGGATCATCACTAGTCACCTCCACCCAAAAGAAAAGAAAAGAGAGGAGAGAGGAGAGAGAAAGAGCTTAGAGAGAGAGAGTACCTAGAGAGGGGTCTCTCCCTCTAAAACTACCCAAAAACCCTTCCTAAAACCCCCTAAACCCCTATTTTTGCTATTCTACGCTCAAGAAGGCCTAGTGCCCGAGCAAAAATTGTGTCCAAATGAGGGGGGGAAAGGTCTTATTTATAGGGGGGCGTGCACGCCGGGCGCGCCATCATGGCGCGCGGCGCGTGATGATGGCGCGCCTCGCGTGCACCTGCCACGTGGCGGTCTTATCCTTCCACGCCAGCCCCCCACCTGATCCTCCTCGATTTTCGCGCGCGTACCCTTTTTTGATCCGATTTTCGAGCAGTTTTGGAGGTCTTCAGTGTTCAAAATGGTCATACGGCATCGTCGGAAAGCTCTCACGTCTTCTTTCCAACGGTATAAATTTGCGCGAATCGGAGTTCGGACAAGAGAGTTATGGCTCCCGGAAGTCGGGGACCGGAGCTGTTTTTGTGTGTTTTTCCGGCGAAGATTCCGGTCAAACGGGGGATGCTTTTGGCGAACCGAGAGTTCCACGTCGTAGCCGGAGTCGTTCATTATCTTTCCAACGCACCCGGGCTCGCGGATCAACTTGTTGCGAGCAGGAAAGACTCTGCGCGCGAAGGCGGCTGTCCGGGAGAAAAAATGCGTTTTGCTCCCAGCGCGTTTTTTCTCAAATCTTGTCCCAGTTCGCGCGCATATTTGACCTAGCTCCCGATGATGTCGGATTTTGACGTTCTTGGTACCGTCGGAAAGCTTGCACTGCCTACTTTTGCAAGGTTCCGGATTTGCGGAAATCCGAGCTTGGACTTGTGAGATATGGCCCCGCGAACAGAGGCCACCGGGGTGTTTTTGGTCCGTTTGAGGGCAGTTTTCCGATCGGGATTCCGGCTAGACCCCGATAAATTCTTGGCGATCCGAGAGTTCCACGTCGTGCATGGATGTGTCCTTCTTTCCAATGTGCCCGGGCTCGCAGATCAACTTGTTGCGAGTCAGGAAGACTCTGTGCGCAAGCGTGGCAACGTCGGTGGGAAAATTCCGGAACTTTCAGCAAAAGCCTTATTTCGTCGGCCTGTTTTCACGCGCGTGGTAGACGTAGCTCCCGATGTCGGATTCCGACGATCTTGGTATCGTCGGAAAGCTTGCGCTACCTACTTTTTAACGGTACAGGCCTTGCACAGA
>OU015765.1:985132-1006792 GCA_907173295.1 Fagus sylvatica | reverse complement strand
GATCTGGATCCACAGACAGCCCAATACCTAGCCCACCCACCTGATCTAATTCAAACCAAAATTTACAAAACAAAACTGAATTTTGGTTACTTTACCAAATTCAAACCCCCAATCCTCACCGTATAGTACTCCACTGCCGGTGCAACACCATTTCTACTAGAGATATCCTTTTTCCATTTCCGGTGACAACCACACCCCGTAATATTTCTGGTTGTTTGGAGTGGGTCGGGTGGGATGAGTTCGGTATTCAGTTTTCTATGGATCCGGATCATTTGGCTTATATGTTATTTTTTAATTATAAAAAATTATGTCACTTCATTTAAAATGTTACATTATCATTTCGTTAGCCACATAGGTAAGCAAACTAATGGAATTGGATTGATGGACTAATATGATTCTTTTTTTAAACCTTAAGGACTAATATCGTTGATTTCAAATTTCAGTGATTAAAAGTGCACAATAAATAAACTTTAGAAACTAATAATGAATTTTAACATTTTTTATTTATTTATTCACCAGTAACTTTTTGAGAAGACATTTTGAAACAATTTAAATAATTAAGAATTTTAATTTAATTTGAAATCTTGTTCAAACTACTGGAAAAATTATGTAATTTACTCTATTTTTGCCTAATCTGGTGTATTCTCGATTATATTTTATGACAGCCACAGAATGCAAATTCTCCTGCGTAGCTTCCTGGTTCCTGCCTGCCTACCTCATAAGCCCAATTGGATGACTCTAGTTGGATTGATATCCCATGCAATACTCAAAAAGTATTGTATGAGTGCAATTCATTTTTTCCTCTCATATTTAAAAAAATTTTCACTTTTTGCTTTTTGAATTTTTTAATAATTTTTTATTAAATGGTTGAAATTAAAGTTAAGAAGTTAACTTTCAATCTCAACCACTCAATTGGTTTTACATGCAATACCAATTACATGAGATATCAATCCACTCTAGTTAATGTAAAAAAAAGACAAAAATAGAAAAAAGAAAAATAGATGATTCTAGTGCTCCTTTTCTTATTTAGGCCATAGAGTAGAGTAGAGTAATGGGGAATACTTAAAAGCGTCCCTCGCACCTTTTTAAAAGATAAATCAAGAAAAAAGAAAACATGTAGAAAAAAGGGTTCTGGCCCGTCTACAGTAAATGAGGGACGGTCCCGCGAAGGCTTTTAAGCCGTTAGATTTCATTAAAAAATTTGGGCCGTTGGATGGAGAAAGGGTACCGGTTGCAACCGGTTTGACTTTCTCTTTTTTTCTTTTTTCTTTTCTCCCTCTCTTTTATCTCTCTCGTTCTTCTCTTTCTAAACCAAACCCTAAGACCCATCTTTCTTCTTCACTTTTTCTCTCTCCCTCGCCTGTCTGGATCCACACAGAGGCATCATCTTCTTCATCCTTTTAAGATTTCTACAGCTCCTTGCTTCTCACGCCTCAGCCATTTTTTCATCTTATTTTCTTTCAAATCTTCCAGGCTTCAACTCCTGCTACTTTTTTTGTGACAAAAATTCTGGCTTTTTCTTCTTTTTAGTTTACATCTTGGTTGTGCTTTGCAGATCATGGGTTTTCTTAAGTTTCATCTTTGATCTCTTAGAACCTTCCTGCTTCTTTGTGATCTATTTGTTTTTTCTTTTTTTTTTTTGGTATATGTAGATACTTATTTTACTTTAGGATTTGCTGAAGTAAGATGGTGGTACTTTATTTATTTATTTTTTAAATGTTAAATTTATGTTTATATAATGGTGCCAAAATCCCCCGTTCCCCACCATAGCTGTTTCTTTCCTTGTTATATCCCCAAACCCACTGAGGCCAGACCAGCGCCGACCAGTCAATTCCAGAGCCTCTAAGCTGTAGATCGACCAGATTGGCGAGAGGGATGAGCAATTTCGGCGCTCCAGAGTCGCTCCAGAGTGAGAATGAGAGCCCTTGTAAGAAATCTCGCATTTTCCCCTTTATTTTCAATTTTTCTTCACCTCCGTTTGAAACCCTAAGACTAATGCTTGGGGTTTGTTGGTAAATGGTGAGGGTTTGATCTGTGTGTTGGATTGTTGCTTGATTAGTGATGGTAACCTTGAAAGATGGTTATCATATCATTTATATTCATGATCTATTTATTAGATTGTATGTTTGTTCAGTTCTTGCTGTTGGGTGTTCATTTTTATGCTTTTATTACTTACCAAATTCTTAAAGTTCAGGACTTTATGGTAGAATGAGTGCTATTAATTGTTCAGAATTCTTTTCCAGTGGTTGATTGTTGTTGATGATTGTGTGGTTACAAGTGTTATTGTTATTTTTTCCTGCCTCTGTTTCTTCCATTCTATGATTTTTTTTTGTCCTGCTTTGGGCATCCGTGATGAGTAAATTCTCATGATTGCTTCCTATTTTTTTATTGGTTTTTTACAGTTGTAAATGAGATATGATGAAAAACAAGCATTAGTGTACCAATTGTTGCTCGTAGATAGCAAAATCTTATACATGCCGAGTGCTTCTTTTGCTTAAATAGTGAAACACAAAGCTTCGTTTTCATTTTCTTTTTCTCTCGTTTAATGCCTATGCGTGTTTTGTAGTTTACAATTAAATCCTGTGTCAACTAAAGCAACCTTTCATGTATTTCTTATTTAGCATATCATATTTAATATAGAAGAAATATCTGCTGCGAACTGGGATATTGAATTGGAGCTGTGTTATTCAATGTCAAGGTATATGCTTTGTAAAACATTCATGCTAGATTTGCTTCTCAATGCATATGTTTTTGTGTTTTATAATATTATTTGCTGTTTATTACAATTTAGAATTGATGTGCTTGATTTGCGAAATATCTTGGATTTAGTTCTGGGTTCATTGGGTTATTTATAAATTTGATTTTTGGAAATTTTTTTTCCGTTAATGGTTAGTTTTGTTGTACTGGATTTAGTTAATTTTGTTTAACTGGGTGAAATTTTTTTTTTTGATAAGTAGGTTTAAGTGGAGAGATGTTCACGCGTCTGCTTCTTTCGTCCTTCTCTCTGCCAAATATACTATCATCATTTTCACTATGGGTTTCATAGTGAAAATGATGATAGTATATTTGGCAGAGAGAAGGACAAAAGAAGTAGACGCGTGAACATCTTTCCACTTTCTCCCATCCTTTTTAAAAAAAGACATAGCTGGGTTGTGTGTGAAAGAAGCAAATAGAGAAGAAGCGTTTATACATCTTCTTCTTCTTCTTCGGCTTTGGTTTCTGACTTTCTTCACCAGCCTTACTATGCACCTATCACACCCCACAATTTTTGGGAATATAGGAAGCATATTTTGAAAAATCCCATCATCTTCTTGATGGTGGGACCTATCACACCCATCATCTTCTTTTCAGAAAAATCTCACTATCTCACATTTCCTTCTTTTCAAGATATGCTTTCTATATTCCCAAAAATTGTGGGGATGACTTAGGTCCCGCCAACTATAGTAGGCAGGACGATCCCGCCAGTTTTTTGTAGCCGTTTGATTTCATGCTAAAATTTGTGACCGTTGGATGCAATTTAGTGGAGAATATACCTTTTGACAACGTTTGTACTTGGAACTCAGTTGTCTATAGCTTGGAAATTATTTGCATTAGGAATTTGCTTAATATTTTGATTCTGGTTTATTTTGCCAATGAGCACTAGCTGTAATGGCACCCCCTCCCCTTGTAAGAGCAAGGTGGAGGGTAAGGTCGTGGGTTCAAGACCCATCGGGTGGGTGTGTAGCTATTGGTAAAAAATGAAATTATCATTATGGGTTTTTGGCTAGCTACTTTCATTGAAAATTATTCAATTTAATGAATTATTTTCTTTTCCTTTAGCATTAAGAGTGAAACTCCCATCAAATATGAATTAATTGGGTTCATAAAAATACCATATAAATATATTTAGACTTTTATTTTGTAATTTATTGTTTAGGAGTAGGAATTCGATTGAATTAGCTTTGTTATAATGCATTCCATATAGGTGTTGTTTCTTGTGATTTATTGGTTATTAATTTTTTGTTCTTTGATTCAAGAGCTTTAAATATTTTGTAGGTTTGGCTTTGATACGTTGGTGTTAATATGTGTTAAGGATATTGATAGAAATCAATTATCCACATCTCAAACAAGTGATAATCCGAAGTCAAACCAATCCTCCAAAACAAATAGTGATAACTCTATCTCATACTTGTAATTATCCAAAGGCATGTATTAGTTATCTCAATCAGTATAAATATATCCTTGACCAAGTTTGGCAAGGCAAAACAATCATATATTATATGTTTAATTGTTTGTACAGTATGTTATTATTATTATTATTAATTTTTTCTTATTTATGTGCGCTTAATCATTTCCATCATTTCGTATAGGTAAATATTTGGTGATGCTAGTTATGGAGTTCCGGAAAGAATATCTCCCCGTTACCGTTTGAAAGAGTTTAGTGATCATCCTCCGAGAAATGAAAAAGAATTATTCAATCTTCGTCATTCTTTGACAAAAATGATGAGGATTCATAGACAATAGTTGTAGAGCTTCTTTAACAAAAATAGTTGAGACCTTTAAACTATGTAGGTGATTTTTGTTAGCATTTGGATGGTGCCTATTTGGACAATTTTATTGTAAAATATTTTGAACTTGTACTAAGGCACATTGAGCTACTTGCACTTGTATTTTCGTATATATGTATTAACCTAGCTTTTTGGAATTCAATAATAACTAATTTTATTTAGAACTTAATTTGCTTGTTTTCCATATTTCTTTGTTACTTGCATTTCCTCCATCGAGAATTAAAAGTTGAGATAATACCAAACCACATTCCCATAGATATGAAGTCAAATGAATTAAAGTATGTGCAAATGAGATTTGAGATCACTTGGTAGTTTTGAATTATATATTTCATCTCATGTGATGAAAATGATATAATAATAATAATATGGTTTTGGCAGCAATTTAGTTTCATATATGGCACATTATTAGAGGTATGTATTTGGAGATGAATTTGATTTTTAATTGTTTGTGCTGAAATGACCTTTTTGGGATTTTATCATTGAATGTCGTCAGTGTGTCTAATAAATATAGGCATGATGTTTAATTTTATATGACAATAAATGATTACATTATATAAAAAAAGTATGCGCAATATTACAACATTACTTTATGGATTTCATGATTGTAGAGAAATTAAGATCAGTCGAAAAATTGGTAAAAAAGAATTGCAATCAATCGCAAATGATGTAACCAAAATTACGATTGATCCTATTTTTCTTCATTCAAAATGCAATCGATCGCCACTTTTCCAGAAATTGAATAGTAATAAGCTTTAAGTTGGACTGATCGCACAATTCCTTCGAAATTTTTAGGACCGATTGCAAGTTTTTCCAGAAATTGTACAGATAATAAACCGATCGATTGCTAAAATTCAAAGGAATTTTTTGCGATCGATCGGTTTATTCACTGTACAGAAATTGTGTACAGTATAAACCGATCGATCGCAAAAAATTCCTTTGAATTTTTTTGAATTTTCGTGATTGATCGGTTTATACACTGTACAATACTGTACACAATTTCTGTACTGTGAATAAACCGATCGATTGCAAAAATTCCTTTGATTTTTTTTTTTAATTTTCGCGATTGATCGATTTATTCACTGTACAATACTGTACACAATTTCTATATAGTGAATAAACTGATCGATCGCAAAAAATTTCTTTGAATTTTAGCAATCGATCGCTAAAATTTCATGTTAAAATTTGTGAAAGTTGGATGCAATTTAGTGGAGAATTTGTAAAGTTTTTTTTTTCAATTGGTAACCTGAAGAACCAGTGCTCTTTTTTCCCCTCTTATTTCCCCTCTCTTATTCCCCCATCACAGCCCTAACCCTAACCCTCCATCCATCTTTGTTCTTCAATCCTCATGAAGAAGAAGAAAGAGTCATGGTAGCAGCGATGGAGGAGAGCCAAACACAGATGGAGAGTTTGGATCTAGAGACGGAGTTTCTTCTCTCCAAGAAACAGACCGTGTGGCCCGCTTCTTCCTCTTCAATGGTGCTCGATGATCCTCTTCTTCTTCTTCTCCTTAGATTGATTTGGGTCACTTCAAATTTACTGTCCACAAAACAAAACCCATATAGCAAACCAACCAAGCAACCCTTAAATACCAAAACCCTAGCCTCCACACCCTCTCTCATATTCCATTCTCATCTCTCTCGCCGCGCAGCTCTAAGCTCTGTAACTCGGTACCTCTCTCTCTCTCTCTCTTCCTCTATGTGTGTATCTGTTTGGTTGCTGAGAAAACGAGTGAAAGTGAAGTAAAATGAGTTTTTGAATGATGTGGTTTGGTTTGTGGGGAAATGAAGAGGGGATTATATAAAAAAAAAAACATGGGGTCTTAAGGTTTTCCATGTTAGATTTTGGGGTTTCTGAAAAGTTTTGATTTTGTTTATTGTTTTTATTGCTTTTGTTGCTTTTGGGTATTATGATTTGGTTTATGTTTTGTTTGAGATTTTTCTTTGTTTCATGATGGAACTGATGGAAGTACTAAGATTCTGAACTTGGGCTTGTCTTATTTTTCTGGGATTTTATGTGTGTAGTAGTTGTGTATGTCAAGTATTAGCTCAGTTGGTGTTTATGTATAGATGGGAATTTATGGGTGATGCTTTTGATTGCTGTATAGATTCAAGTGTGTAATACCCCATATATTTATGTCTATATGTATGTGTGATTCGCTTTTAAATGGATTTAATAAGAAAAATGTATGTTTATGTGTGTTTATGTATGGGTGATGTTTGTATGCATGTATTGGCGTATGTTGTTTGCATTTCAGAGGCATATTTCAAAGGCATTTGTTATTCATTTGTGTGATGGTAGAGAGAAAAAAAAATTGAAGATGGATGGATGTATCCTGTATCTATTTCTTAGGTTTTTTTTTTTTTGTTGGTGTTTGCTTTTTGGTGACTAGATACCAATAAATTAATAACCAATCTGTGTGTTTGAGGTATAATACAAGTCCTTCACCGAAATGAATCTAAGGAGAGCCATATCAGATACTTTTGCAGATTTTTTGGATTGTGTTGTTGCTTGTTTTGATTCTGATCTAGTACTTGCTTTTTGTGTATGATTTCTCGGTTAGACTGAAGGGGGCTGACTTGCATTTTGCATTGCTTAGTTTTGAGCATTCTTAATGCATGGGCCCTGTCAGGTTACTTACTCAATATAAAACAGTTAATTAGGCATTCCATTTTTTTTTTTTTTTGGACAATTAGGCATTCTTGTTGTGATAGTTTAGCGGACAAAGTTGGGCATTTTGAATAGTTGCCATATAAAGTTGATATATCTTAACTTTGTTTGAATAAATTTACAACTTATGAAAAGGTATAAAGACTCTGTACACATGGATCTTCTCCATTTCATGCCTTTATTTGATGGTGATGTGGTATTAGGGTAATCTACATAGTATGTTATTTAGTCAAATGTTAACTTTTTTTTTTTGGTTAACTTGGGTGTCCAGGCCAGCGTTCCGTGGATACGCATACCTTGACTAATCATAAGGGACTCAATGGCACTATGTAGTACCCAAATCAGAACTCATAGATGAAGAGCATGGGGCAGATGTGAACATGTAAGTTTAAAATATGCGCACCTCGAATTAGTAATTTCAATTGGGTAGGTTTAAAATATACATTAAATATGAACATGTAAGTACATATTACTTGGTTGGTTTAAAAATTTATTGTAACTACATATAACTACATTATACAATACATTCAATTGGTTTGATTCTATATCAGCATTCATGTTGATTAGATTTGGGCATTGAATACATTCAATTGGGTTGATTCTATTTGGAAATTCAATACATTTTGCAATTGCATATTTATTATTCATGTAATTACATATTACTTATAAAAAAAAAAGAAGGAAAAAGTATTCATATAATTACATATTTAATATAGGTTGCGAAAATCATAAGAGTTGAATGCCTTATTACCTGATATGGACAACATCTGGATGGTTGGATCAAAGCCAATTATAGAATTGGTCTTGTTCTGTATTTGGGTTCGATGAAGTGTATATTGAAGTGTACCCCTGAAAAGATGTGATTTTTTTATTGAATAATGTTTCTGCGTAGAAAATTGCCATGTATACCATAATATATAGTAATCTTTGTGTGCGTACGAAATTTAAAATTCATACTCATTAATTTACCTGTGCATCCGTTGCGGTTGTGTATGACGGGTTCTCCATCATTGTAGCACATTCACTTGTGTCATAGGAAATTGAGTTGTACACTGCAGGATTGAATGACATGTCTTCTGCTGAGGCCAATTGTAGTGTAGGGCTGGAGATTGCATTTGGGTTGGATGAATTGTACACTGAGATGTACCCCTGAAAAGATGTGATTTTTTATTGAATAATGTTTATGCGTAGAAAATTGCCATGTATACCCCAATATATAGTAATATTTGTGTTCGTATGAAATTTAAAATTTAGTCATTAATTTACCTGTGCATCCGTTGTGGTTGTGTACGACGGGCAGGGCCGGCCTTGGGGTAAGCCCAGCAAGCCCCTGGGCTAGGGCAACCCCCCTCCATGGGGCAACCAAAAAAAAAAAAAAATTTATTAATTTACGTATAAAAAAATAAAAAATAAAAAAACCTTTAAGGCAACTTAAAACTAGCAAAGAACCTTGATAGATCTCGTTTTTTCCTCTCAATACGTTCACTATGCTTCACCTTAGCAAAGCCAATCACCCCTCATTGAGATGAGCAATGAAGAAGAAGGAAGGGACGAAATTGACCAAACAAAGGCATTATCTACTTTTCTTTTTCTTCCAAAATAATCTTCAAACAAAATCTCACCTGAACCCAAAATTTCCTTCTCTCTCTCAACATCTTCAAAGAAGGCGGTACCCAAAATTTCCTAAATCTCTCTCAACATCTTCAGAAGGTGGAGTCTTCTATGTATTTTGGCTTAGAAAGGACTTTTTTTTTTTTTTAATCTTATTTCTCTTATGAATAGTTGGTGATATGACTCTACTTTTCCACATTTTGTTTTACTTTGTCAGGTGAAAGGACTTCACGTCACTCTAGCCATTTTTTTTTTGGTTCTTCTTCTTTTTAAGTTAGATATTAAGCTCATATGGTTAGTGCTTGATTTTGGCCTGTTGGGTTTATTGTTAAGTCTTTCACATATTAGTTGGGTTTATAATTGGTTCTTATTTTGCATCAAAAATAATTATTTTAGTCAAATATTATTCAAATATTCAATTCATATATATATATATATATATATATATATATATATATATATATATATATATATTTTAACATTGATTACAGAAAAATGGCCAGTAGGCTTTGGCTTTTGCTGAGTGGATTTTTTTTTTTTAAACATTTATTAATATTTTGTTTAAGATTAGTATATTTATTTATTATATGACCATTGAACAATTAAACATAGACCAACTCTAGCCTTTAGGCATTTGAAAAATAAAAAAATGCATAGTGATTTGTAATTGTGAAATGTGAAATATATGTGATACTGATGTGAGTCTCTGATGTGTTTGTGTGATTGTTTGAATGAGCCTAGTCATGCACCATGTGACTTGTTTGAAAAAAAAGATCACATGTGGTGTAAGACCGTGTGATTTTTTTTTTTTTTTTTTTTTTTGTTATTAACACTAATGATTTTTTTAATGGTATAATTTTTTTTTTTTAATGTAATTCAAGCTAAAATCACAATGTAATCTTGATTTTGCATAATTTTTTTATATATTTTTTTTTAATATTTAATAATAAGTGGGCAACCAAAATTTCAACGGGCTTGGGCAACCCAAACCTCGGGGCCGGCCCTGATTGTAAGTCGAATGGAGTCGATCCTAATTTCCAATTGGGAGTGATGGGGTACTTGAATTGGACATCGTGGTTAGTTCGTCCCTCGGTGGGCCCAATGCTCTCAGTACAATTCTGAGGGGCCTGAATGTTTCCACCCTCCGATTTCTTTTTTAATCTTGAGTCATATGGATCAACAACTAGTATATGGTAATTCTTACTCTTCTAAGTTTATGAACGGTTAAAAGCCTTAAAGAAAGAAAATAAAATTATTCTTTCCCGGGAAAATTTATTAGTTAAAATAATTGCTTATCATGAAGGTCCACATTTTCCCTATAAGAGGCCTTATTTTTATTTGCAAATGGAACATTCTAATAGGTGGATGCAACACGGTTCTGGACTTGAATCTCAACACGTATGCTATGGTATACAATTGTCTCTTTTGCTGCCATCTATGTTCAGATAGAAGATTTGTGAATTTCTCCTGTGTTAAATTAGGATTGTGCATCCAAGTATTCAACCCATCAACGCAACGGATTTAACCCAATATAATGTCTCGAGTTGGATTTTTGTTGGGTTGGGTTCTTTTTTCTTTTCTTTTTTGTGAAAATCGGGTTGGGTCGAGTTTGAGTTAACAAAAATTTCAACCCGAGTAATCTGACAACTCATGTTATTAATAGTCTAAATGGGTATGTATTTTAAATTTGTTAGTTTGATTTATTTTGGTTTTTGAAAGTAAGTTTAAATTTGATTCCTTGATTTATCTAAGTATTTTAAAACTTAATTTTGATGAAGTCGAAATATAAGACCCATTTGTATAAATTGTTTTTTATTAAGGAAGTAGTATCCTAACTTTTGGCCAGATTAAATTAAATTCTATATTACTGCCATCAACTCATGGATCTGAATTAAATTCTTTTCATATTTCAACAAATCAACAAGCTGGAACAAATAGTTATGTATAAGCCTTAACATCAAGGTCCATATGTGCCTGAGTGCCTCTAAGAAATGCATCTATGAGGTATTCTTTTCTTTGACATCTTGTCAGTGATAATCATATCCTACTTGCTGGTAGGGAAAAAAAGAAGTCCAGAGCATAAGCTACTGCCATCAAGTCAAGGATCTGAATTAAATTCTTGATGTTTTAACAAATCAAGAAGCTGGAACAAATAGTATATGATTATCAAGAAACCACTTAAATCTAAAGCATGCAAAGATTAAAAAAAAAAAAGAAAGGAAGCTAATACATTAAAAATAAATTACCAGATTACATCAAATCCCCAAAATAGCACCATCAATCCATATCATGGGATACAATTAAATTTAAGAGAGAACAGCACATAGATTAGAGAGAAATGAGACCTTCCTTGACAATCAAGCCAAACATGAGCACAAGGAGGCCAACTGTGAGACACTGAGTGGGAGAGATGAGAGTCTGTGAATAAGAACACAAGGTGATGGCTGCACCTATTACTCCAATCAGCAAAGCTCTCAAGTTCTGGTTCATTATTTGGTAATTCACTTATTCTTCTCCCTTTCCCTTATGCCTGAATTAATAGAGGAATGAGAAGGAGACTTGACAGTACCTCTAATTTTGTTGATTGAAGATTGATGAAAGGTTGGAGCTTTGTTATGTGTCTCTTCAGACAAAGCTTTAGCCAATCACAAAGTCAACGGTCAACCCTTTTGTTTTTTATTTTCTTTTGTGTTGGGAATAGAGATAGAATTGATAAAATGATGTTTATGGGAGAAAATATGATTAAATTTTCACTAGAAGACAAAAAACATAATTGCTAATGTCATCACGTATGTTTAAAAAATTATATGAAATAAAAAGTAAAACATCATATTCAAAATGATAGTTTTTAAATTTGGACTCATATATGATTAACCTTTCTTCTTCTTTTTTCTTTTCTTATTTATCATGGATCTTTAATTTTAGGTTCTTTTACTTATGCATCTTAAAAGCTATATGAAATAAAAAGAAAATTTTATTTCAACCTTCGTCCTATAAATTTTGCAAAATGCTCTCGAAAAGTTCCATTATAAAGAAACACTTATATTAAGACGAGCAGGTGTCATCTTGATAAAGATATATCACATTTAAAATTATTTTGCATAAAATTATTAGATATTTCCGGAACATGATACTCAAACCATCTAAGCTTTACAATTACACAATCACAGGCTCCAATTCCTCTTACAAGCCCCCACATCAAACATGTTTGCTCTCTCTTTTCTTCCACTTTTGATGATGTTGCTCATTACCTAAGAAGCACGGATACAGACATAAATACGATACGACGACATCGTAAATATTGAAAAATTATGACACAACACGGTAGGGTATGACATTTAATTAATTAATTAATATGTATATATTTAGATAACTTTATTTATTTATAGGCATATTTTATATTTATTTTAAGTTTTCAAAACAAATAACAACTATCAAAATTTTAAAAAACAATAATAATAATAATAATAATTCAAAAAACATGTAAAGAAATTTAATAAATATATTTCCTCTCAATACACTGAGAACACGTGCAGAGCTAGCGTCCCCGGAAGTGTCTCTGCTTCTTAGATCATTACAAAATTAGTAGACAAGCCATAGTCTGAGACTCTCAGCAGGAATTGGAATGGAGTCAATGGATTTGAATGTTCCACCCAATTTGATTGATAGGTCACAATCAATCCTCCACATGTGAGCCACCCACCACCAACATACTGGATGCCTGGCACCATTCCTTGCCATAAGAACAAGCTGTTCCTTAATTAAAGAATGAGTCTTTGTTTTTGCTATATATATCCACTACAATCATATCCCAAAGAGAGCCCGTAATTAAGTTCCTGGATAAGGCCTAGTAATTGGAGTGATAGCAATGGCCCATGACTCCATGAGTCGAGATGCTTTCAGCCAATCTAACAAGTAACAACATTCCCCATTTATGTCTAAGCCTCTCAGGCATTGGTTCATCAAAGACTACAGGTTATTATGGTTATAAAACTCCATATATAGGATTAGGCCAAAATGGTCATGTGCCTGAGGTTTAGAGGAAACAAAGTTCCATGCAAACCGTGTTGTAATGTATAGGACAAAGTCTCATGGTGATTAATCACATAGCGTAATCAGAGTGGTCAGAAGTCAAATTCGAAGAAAAGATGTTCAAGGGTCTCCAAAGATTTGTCGTTTACGCCGACAACACAATGGCGAATAAGGCTTTCAGTTTAGGCCTTGAGAGGACTTATTAGTTATTACAAAACGCACTTTGAAATATCCCATTTAGATACTCCAATTGTTCTTTTAAAAAATTTCTTCGTCGTGCACGAATTGATGTTTCTTAACTCATCAATTGAGAATTTGAGAGCAGACCTTTCAAAGTGAAGGCATACTTTAGACATCCAACCTTGTCAGCTCTTCGCATTTGACAAAGATATATAAACATCCTTTTTGACAAATGTAGAGTACTCGAATACAAAATTAACATAGTTATCTAAGGGGCTAAGGGCACATCTGGTTGAACTTACAAATGACAGAATCTAATATATATATATATATATATATATATATATATATATATATATATTAATGAGCTAAAGAGCTCTAACTCAACTGGTACCTCCTCTCTTTACAAATGCTAGGTGGAGGGTTAGGTCGTGGAATCAAGACTCCAAACCTATTGGGTGCGTATGTAATTTACTAATAAATAAAAAATTATAATCTGGGAGAGACTACACAATGACTCAAACTCCATCCACTACCATCCTAATTAATGTTCAAAGAGTGGCTTTCAAGATTTTCACTATATTTTTAGGTACTCTTTCTAGCATAGGAATCTTGTTAATTGCTACTTTGTAGCATTAAGAACAAGTATTTTGAGATTATCCTATTGCCTACCTTACATGTATATAAGATGGATTTCTATTTTATTAAGTTGTCAGTAATTGCCAATTAGTCCAAATCATACCACCAAATTAATAATTCAAAGTTTTAACAGCAAATAGGGAGAAAATATATATTGTTCATTGTGCATAAAATTAAACCTTATACATTTTTAGAGATTCTGTAAAGCAGCTCTCATTAGTCTCGATCTAGCAAAACAAATGGCCTCGCCTGGCTTAATGGCCTATATAGTAATTGTTGATTGATGCAACAAGAAAGTGAGGAACAAATCAATGGCCTCGCCTGGCTTAATGCAGCCCGCCCCCATTTGTGAGACTTGAACCAGGGATTGGTTAGCCTCACTTCCACTCCAAAAATAAAAATAAAAACCAATAAATATAAAATAATGCTTCAATTACACTTGCATGCACGTGAAACATAATTAAGGAGTCACTTTAGCTCAATATTTTGCAAAATATACCTCGTAAGAGGAACTCCACCAAGTCAAATAATTTTATATTGTCTATCACCTCGAGGGCATTCATATAATAGATAATTCATGGAAGCTTGAATGATCCATCTTGTGATGGATAACTATGCATGTGAAGGCAAAAATACAACAGAACCCGTATATAAGTGACACATCTTGATATTGGAACTTATCACAAGATCAAATTAGACTTTTGTAGTCAAGAGTCTTATAGTTTAATTGACACTTCTTGATGCTTCTGTGTTTAAATCCTTCCTCCCACAATTATTGAATTATCAAAATTAAAAATTTACTTTTACAATTGCAATTGCCACTAATTAGATAGAGAAACATATTAGTAACAAGAACTATTGTCAGAGCCTTTCACACAAGGGAACTTGGTCTCCAGAAGCACCTCTACAATATATGCAAGGGGAGGACCAAGAATGATATGGCATACATACCAATTAATCCGATTCATGATCAAAACCAAACGCATTAAAGAAAGTTAAGCCAGCTTTGCCTCGTTTGGTACTCTGCTTATTTGTTTAACTTTTTGAAAATTGGTTGTTTGAAAAAAATTAAAAAAACTTCACCTTGAAAAAGTGTGAGTTTCAAAACAGGATGCCATGCCAACTCCGAATACTTGACAGAGTCACCAAATTATGCTCACAGTGGCAGCAGAATGATAGTATTAGGGCAACACTGGTTCAAACTTCAAACTTGATCAACCCTTACAGAATTAAACTTTGTAAAAGTGACACAAACCGAGTACTCCAGATCATCTCATTGAAGAGAAAATTTGTTATTCTATACTTCTTTCCTTGGATATAACAAGATGGAAAAGACCATTCTGTTTATTGCACAAAGTATGAAGACAACTGATTACAAAGTACCCAAAATTTCAGCACCACTTTATTCATAAATTACACTTGAACAATTAAATAACATCACCTAAGTAACATAAACAACTCTAACCTGCTCCAAATCTCACAAACTTTAACTTTATAAAAAATTTAAAAAAGAAAAAAAGGAAAACAAAAGAAAGTGACAAGCTCTTTTATTCATTAATTTGTTGATAACCTCAATTAGGCTCGTGGAGGAGGGCTGAGAATGTAACCAGTTCTCGGGTTAGTGTTTGGCCCAGGATCTGAATAATCCATCACTTCTATAAGCTCCCTCGATTTTCCTATAGCTTCCTGGACAAACAAATAAACAATTTACATTTACTTCATGGCACTAAAGAAAAATAAAATAATAATTGAGTAATTGAGTGAAAGTGAAACAACTATATGACTATAAGCTGAAAAAACAAAAAAAAAAACTGTAACCAACCTCTCCTTGAACAGTGGAATTATCCTCATCCTCAACAGTCTCCATCACTTTTCTTCCGAAACCTTAAAATTGACATTGAAAAGTGAGAGGAGAAAGGAACCAAAAGACAAGAGTACAAGACAAAAATCAAACAGAAAATATTCCTAGGAAAATGAAAAGCACAAAAAACTAAAAGCTAGTATACTGTAACAGTGTAATACCATGAGAGAAGAACAGAACCAGAAGTGATGAAACAAGAAGAATCCTGAGAAAACAAGACCGACCCATGATTTCTTGCATGATTCTTGGAAATGGGTAGCTCCCAGATTTCTGATTCTGAATCCAAATTCCAAGCTCTCAGATATATTGGGTGTTGGAAAGTACCAGAAAAAAAGCAGCTTTTGGGTTGGGTATTCCGTATTCCTAGGGAACTGGTTCAGCTTCAGATCCAATAAGAGGCTTTAATTGCGAAATTAGTGCTTATTTAACAGCACTGAGACAATTCGGATATACAGATATGTATGCTTAACAAAGTCAGAGTACCCATAATTAACGAGCATAAACAGCTATATATACACATACTTTTATGTGCTCGATCAGCCTTTTGAATACGGTAGTAACTGCCTTTGTTTCGAAAACTATAAAAAGGTTCTTCCGAATATAGGAACTGCTTAGGAAGACGTTATTGTCAACGATAGAGAATCTTAGATCTAATTTTTATTTGGATTTTATGAGGTTTAATTTATAATTATCATTTGGTTTTTTATTTTATTTATTCTTTTCTTTTCTTTTTTTGTGTGTGGTTGAGGCAGCGAGTTGTATGGTTTATTATTTATATCAACTTTTTTTTGCACCTAACAAATAATCCAAAAGATACTTGACTTTTAATCATAGACCCGTGGAATGTAAGAATTTTATTGATATAATAAGATTTGAAATTGATAATGTATTATAATCAAGTTAAAATACTAATGAATTCATTTTTTCTTTTTACTATAGGTGAGGATCAACATTGCCAATTTTTTTATGTCACAATTTTATTTTATTTTTACTAATTGAGCTAATGGAACCCATAACGGAATATTAGATTTGTTTAAGTACACACTAAAAGCATGAGAGTATATTTCATTTATATATATATATATAATTTTTTTTTACAATTAGCAAGCAACCCCACTGTGAGGGATAGAACCCTGAATGAAGGCGTTAGGAGATGCCACTAGACTACAAGGGTCATTGACTAGAGTAAATTTCATTTAATTCAAAAACTGACCATGATTTTCATATAAGAAGTTGGTGAATTTACAAACTTAAGGAAATTATTATTTTCTTTTATAGGAAAATATAATTAACACTTCGTGTTATAAGTCTTTCTTGATTTAAAGCAAATGAAATGCCATTTGATACTACAATTATTAGTCCTTTCTTAATGAACTTTTCAATGTTTTTAATTTCTAAGTATTCCTTTGTATAAGTGAAGAAGAAAAAATATGTTGTTTTAAACCCTTTGAAGTTGTAAGCTTATTCTTCTTTCTTTTTTTAAGAGAAAGTTGTAAGCTTATTCAATTATCTCTTTTTACAATTTAAATTATACAAAAAGGAGAACATTGTCCTTTCATGGTTCGTAAGAGTTCAAAAGATCACATATATCCTCTCCTGGAAGCACAGGCACACCTACAGTTGCTATTAAAAGTCAAAATAAACTCTAGCAATTGGACTAGTAGAATAAAAATTAAAAATTAATTAAATTCTTATTGAGACTTCTAATGCATCGTGCAGATTGGAGAGCTTGTTTTAGGTTGTAATTAAGCTGGCAGTAATCAATTAATAAATTAGAGCTTATGAGTGCCCTAATTTATCCTATCAGCCTAATGAGTGCCCTAAAGACACAAGTTAAGGTACATTTAATATTTAATTATAAGCAGTGATACACGTTTTTTTGAAAGAAAATAACTATATTTATCAATAATTCATTAGTTCACAAATTTATCATGGTTTTCTGCATTTTACTTAATATGTGCACACAATTCTACTTTATTTTTTGAAAAAATGTATACAAATATCATTTGAGGAAGTATTTAATTCATTTTTCCTGCACCCTTAAAGGCATTCTTTTTTTTTGATAAGCATACCCTTAAAAGGCATTCATTAGCAAAACCCATCCTCATATTATTATGGAGGATCATGATCCTCTAGAGTTCCTAGGGTATTCTACCATATAGAGTTTTCTAAATCCTAACATTTCTTTTTATAATAAATGGTTTAGATTATGCCATGTCATCATTCCACTAACAAAATCCCTAAAATATTGGTTTTTATTTTTTATCACTTAACGTGTTAACACTTATCCATTAACATCAATATTTTAGGGATTTTGTTAGTGGAATGATGACGTGACATAATCTGAGCCATTTATTATAAAAAGAAAGGTTAGGATTTAGAGAACTCTATGTGGTAGAGTATCCTAAGAACTCTAGAGAATCTTGATTCTATTAGGGGCTTTGCTAAGGAAGGCGTACTATGAGCAATTAAACACTTATCATATTAAATTCACCTATTATTGCTATTATTACACAATTAATAATTCAATTTAATTCAGCTCCAAAACATTGTGAGTGCATGTGAATTATGGGATTGAGATCCCATGCAATACTCAAAAAGTATTGCATGAGTGCAATTCCTTTTTTCCTCTTACAACTTCTTTAACTTTTTTACTTTTTGCTTTTTAAATTTCTTAACTTTCAATCTCAACCACTCAATTGGTATTGCATGTAATACTAATTGCATGGAATCTCAATCCCGAATTATGGGCAATATTTCAGTTTATTTACAGTTCACGCACGTGAAGGTGTAAAGTATGGCGTTATGTACTCTGTAAAGGAAACACCACATGTCACCAATAAAGCAAACAGACGTGTGAGAATTTTTAATTTCTAGTTGCCAAAGGTTCTTAATGCCATTTTGCCTAATTGCTTGCTTTTTTAATTTGCTCTACGAATCTAATGCTAGTGTACGACTTTACGCGGTAATAAGTTAGGCCTCCTTCAATTGGCAAAAGGTGAACAAGTTGGGATGTCTTCCTTTCTACGCAAAGTGTAACGTACCTTTCCTTACCCACTTAATTTTGTTAAATGGTTTTCAAATGAAGAACTATTTATTTTATTTGATATTTAATGTTTATAAACGTGAGGTGAGGGGGGGGGCAGTAATGGATCACAGAGTCATCAAGCACTGCCAATAGTTTGAATCTTTTGTGGAATGACACGGAAAGAAGGAGAAAGAGTTTGACAGGAAGTGAGTTGAAGAGACACGGAAAGAAGGAGAAAGATATCAATAGGAAGTTGAAGAGTAATGTTGGAGAACCTACATTTTTTTATATTAATTTTTTCTTAAATTGTTAAGGTGATAAGTTTAAGAAATTATTCAATCCACTCAATGTATTACATCATTTTTTCACATAAATGTGAATTTTTTTTTTTTATATATACTAAATGAGAGGTTGACGTTAACATGTGAGTCTCATGTGTGTAACCCATAACTAAGAGTCTTATAGCACAAATGACATTGATAGATTTTCCATGTTCTCTTCCTCTACTATTGAGTTAGAAAAAAAAATTAAAAAAAAAAAATGTGTGGAACCTATATGTAAGGTCTATTTTATGTGAATACGCCGAATACACTGAATAATTTCACAATACATTGTGGGTATTGTTGCACTAATTTATTGTGCGCTAATTACAACATGTAGGACAAAATGGCTTGCTCAATTATGTACGATAGTAGTTGCACTTATAATAAAAATGAATATAAACTACTACCTAAAAAAACAAGTACATAACCCACGAAATAATCTATTATTGCAGGCCAAGATTATCAAAGTATTGTTATAGAAGTATCTAGGAGGATGGGTCATATTTGGGAGTCTGGTTATGAATTTTCTGCATAGCTAGGGTCAGACTTCAAAAAGTATCTACCCAAGTGGCTATTATTCTGCTCTGATATTGCATCAAAGTAACTGACAAAGATATGTACAACTAGAAAATTGGGACTTGTGGGCTCATGCCCACTAAGCATTTGTCCCGTGGTGCACGTGTGTGTTTAGAGTAGAATTTTTGTCATTGATAAAATAAAAATAAAAATTAGGGCTCATAAATTGGTGCTGCAAGTTGCTAACATGCACGGAAAATTATTAAGTACTCCGGGAGTATATTAAATGCGTATTCCCTTCTCTCACATAAATAGTGGGTCCTATTATGAATTTAATTAGTAGGATCCACAACTTCTGTGAGAAGAGAGAGTACGTATTTAATATACTCCCGGAGTATAGTATAATTACCCAACATGCACTATCAGAATGAGAAATCAAATAAAGGAGAACTACATGACATAAATGTGTGATTATATGATATATCAGGGTCCCAACTCCCAACCATATAGGGTCTTAAATAAGGAGTATGCATCACAATGGTCAGAATCATTAAAACTATAGGCAGTTATCAATCGAGAGGCTATAATTATATATTGTCTACCTTGAATAATCTTTGCTGAATATCTTAGTTACATTACTGAAATTCAGCCACAAATATGGAAAAATGGGGACAAAAAAGGGGAAATAAAAAGAGCTGATATCCCCTCTAAAAAATGGGCAGGAAAAAGACAAGGCTAGAGAGGAAGCCTATAGAGATTTAATGGCATCACATGCATTGGGTCCCAAAAACAGATCATGGCACAATAACATGGAGGCCAACCTCTGGTTATAATGACAAAAAAAATGGTATATAAATTAGGACACCTATCTCTTGATTTTGATAGATTTACCAAATGCAAGAATTTGATTGAAATCACAATCTCAGTAAGCAGTAATTTCAAAACTATGTGTTAAATCACACGTTGCTTAATGTCATATGGACCTTTTTTAATTGCGAAAGTAACTAAGAAAAAGGTTGTTTGGTTTAATAATTTATTTGTCTTTTTTCAATTTTTTGTCTTTTACATTCTCGTTGATTTGCTCCGTTGAATGGAGATATGAACATATTAAATGACTACGAAAGGAAAAGGAGAACACAATGCAACAAGAAGTGAAGAAGTGAAACTTTATCAACAGCTTTCCACCTTTTAGTCCTAAGTTTTGGATTCTTTTGGTAAAGAAAGGGCAAGATGCTTGGCCTTTTGTGAACAGATCCAAGGCTATTTTCTAAGGTTAGGGCCTATTAGTTAGAACTTCTCAATCTTCTTAGCCAATGTGCTTTTTTCATGAAGGTATGAACCACTAGCATTTAAGCACTCAGGAGTGTAGGTTCTAGCGAATTTCACCTACTGTGATACTCATTGATAAGCCTGTTACAGATTGTCCAAAATTAGAAAAGAATTATATTCACTGTTCTTTTTTTTGCCTACAATAGTGGGAGAGAAGAGATTTAAACTCGGGTTCTTCTCATTGGGAGAATCGGGTAATGTTACTAAATTACAATCCTCTTGACATATCTACCGTTCTTTACCATCATGAAGTATAGAAAACAACTCGACACCACAGCCGCTTATAGGCACCATAAGAAACTTCCTTTTGAGTATTTATGGTAAGAAAATGTATAAATAACATACAGATAATGAAACGTACCTTTAACCATGAGTTTTCAAGTGCTCTAAAGAGAAAACTCACTAATTACTCAATTTTGGAGAGATTTCTCTCCACGCTTATTTAATTTTATTTTCAAATTAATCAATGCCAATTTAGTAACAAATTTTACATTCATATGGACAAGACCATATCCATTGCAATAGTTTAATATACAATTTATGTAATGCTCCAATAATAACACGTCACCTAATGAAAAAATCTGACTTAATATCTGACATATTTATTGGGTTTATCATTATTTGATTATCATCATACTTTTAAGATGTTATGGCTACTTTTAAGTAATTTTACTATTCACTACTTCGAAATGACATCAGAAAAGCTTAACTAATCCTCATATTTTTTGAGCAACCAACTAATCCACATATTGATCGAGGCAATGTGTACTCAAACCTTAAATGTGCACAAACATATTATTCACCTTTAATGATGTAATCACCACAGTTTCAATTATTGCATTGCAATACTGTAGGAACAACAATCGTTAATGATACATACTTAGTGCCTGTTTAGAATCCCATTTGAAAGGTAAAAAGCATATTTTG
>OU015765.1:966224-985032 GCA_907173295.1 Fagus sylvatica | reverse complement strand
AAATCATGGTGCAGTAGAAGGAGGAAAGGAAAAAAAAGAAAAAAGAAGAAGAAGAAAAAGAAAGAAGCAGGTGGGCTACTAAGAAGATAAGATAAAGAAAGAAAGAAATAAGAAGAAAAAAAAAGAGAAGATAATAACAATGATAAAAGAATAAGAAAATGAGTGGAGGAGAATTAAAGATAGTTAAAGAATAGGAAAAAAAATCTCTTTGGCAGGTGGGCTACGGATTTGAGTGAAGATATGGGTATTAATTGGGCCAATTGGTATTTACACAACAAACAATGCTATAGAACACAATATTTTCACAATAATTTCACATCAATACTGAGTTGGTAGGTTTTTATTAGTTCTCATTTAGACCCACCAATTACATCAGTTTATTATTTACCATTCACAATTTAATACCTTAACATTATTGTGAACGTGTTGTGTCCGTAACTTTAATATTTAGCTAATATATATGTATTAAAAAATAACATTAATCCCAAAACGGTATATATATATATATTTTTTTTGAGATATGATAGAAATTCTAATCTAAACTCACACACACGTATATTTTGAAGATCCCGGGAATCGAACCCACACCCTCATAGAGTGGGGCTTTTTGGGGAGGGGATTACCACTGGGCCGAATACCCAAGTGGCAAAAAAATATTATATATACCGTTTTGGGATTAATGTTTTTTTTTGGCAAAACGGTATATTAGTATCAACTGGTATTGAAATATTTCATTTTTAAAACTTAATAGCTTAAAACTTAAGAATTTTTTTTTTTTTTTTTGGCTTTGGGTTTTTCATTTTTTTTACTTAGCAATAGCAATAATAGTTAGATTTTTTTTTTTAAGAATATTATTGTACATATAATGACATAATAAACATAACTTTTATTTGTTGCGACATTTAATACAAATCAATAATAGATGATTTCAATAATTTTAAAAATATCGACTTTCATTTAATTAGATAATTGCTTTGTTAATACATAATGAATGTTACTTTGGATTTTCATTAAAAAAAAAAAATGATCCTTTCATCAATTAAAATCCTGATTACGTCCCTGAACACAGTGGTGATGTGAAGAAATTGTTGATATTGTGGTGTGAGAGAATAAAAGTGCAAATATATAAAGTAATAGGATTTAGCAAAAAATATATATAAAGTGGTAGGCTCCGACATGTTCCCTCTCTCTCTCATCTCTCTCTCTCATTCTCTCAAATCTCATTTTATCTTATCTCACTCTCACTCTCTCATTACTCTTTAAAAAAAGGCTCCACACAATTCTCATTTCATCTCACTATCTAAAATATGTCTCACAACTCAAAAAAATTGGAATAAGGATCCATAGTTGACTTAACCCCAAACATTTTTGGGACTAAGGATCTATAGTCGACCCCAAACATTTGTAGTAGAGATGTAGCATATTGAGAGAGAGAGAGAGAGAGAGAGAGAGAGAGAGAGAGAGAGAGAGAACAAGTTGTTGTATAAAAAAAAGATTGTTCATGTGAAGGTAGATATTATTTTAAAAATTATGCTTACGATATTTGGATCAACTAACTCATACATTCATGCTAATGGTTAAAAACATATTGAGCCGAGCCGAGTACTAAAAGTTCAAAATTGAGACTGTGATGTTTGTTAAAAACATATCTCTTTGTTTACAATCCTAATCAAACCATCTCCTACATTATGATGTGATAAAAGGCATGGCTTCGTGTGTTGATTGGAACCATCCTAGCCATCCACTTTCCCTTGTGGATCACTTGTACGTGATGTGGTGATCAACTATCTCAGACTTTCACTTTTAGTGTTTGTTTAAAAACAGATATGGTGAGCCACAATGCTACATCTCGAGCAGTTACCCCTTCCATCATCCAAAGTCACACACACAAATACACATTCTTTATAAACTTTAAGTATACATAAGATACCTATATATATATATATATATATATATTCTGTCTCTTATTATTTTAAGTACTATTGCTCTTAAAAGTTTACAACCATCCTCAATATTTGTATTTATTTTTTAAATATTTTCTATTTAGTTCTTTCAATTAAAATTGCCTTAACGTAGACACTATTTGTTTTTTTTTTATTTTTTTAAAATTACAAATTTTATGGAGAATTAGCCGATCTCACAAATATTTGGACGAATTTTGACATCAATTTTAAATTTTAATGTCTAATATTGCAAATATATAATTATGAAAAGAATGAATTAAAATAAATATACTATCATCTTTTCCCTTTTTTATTTTTATTTTTTATCATCCCACTTTTTATCATTCATACAAAGATTGAGTGGCTTATACACTAAGATCTGGTCACAAGTCTCAATTTTTGGCTATATAAGTTTTTAATGATCACCCTAGAAAAAATTCGTAGAGCTTTACAATGGAATAGATTCACCGTTTTTTATTGATTAAAATTTTTTTATACCATCGAGATTTACTTAATACTTCCAACTTATCCCAAAATAATTTTCAGACTCTGCCCCTATACACAAGAGTCCTTAAAAATACATAATTTAATACATTATAATGTATACATATTTTCATAAACTTATATATAATTTTATATATTTAATTACCCAAATATATATTTAATGAAAACTTGTCAACTCAACTATTGTGAAAAATATTATATAATGTATTTTACTTAAAATTTTAAGGCTCTCCTAATAATTTTTAAGCTTGTCAATGCCAATAGAATCTAAACTTATTTAAAAAGTTCTACTCAGCTTATTAATAGGAATAGAAACTAAACTAAAAATTTATAATAAAAAAATTACACTGATAGCTCATTCTTTTGGAAAAATTAGACTCTCTAGACCCTATTTTAGTGACTTGAGCTTCTCAAAATAAGTAAATATAAAAAAATAATAATAATAATTAAAAAAAATTAGAGAAATGTAAGATGACAGATAAACAAGGGAATGGTTTCGGTCCAGTATACAGTAGCACTGGACCCGTTGAGATGCTGCCACATGTACAAAAACTGTACAAAACTAGACACGTGGTAGAATCCTAACGGGTTCAGTGCTCCTATGCACTGGACCCAAGCCTTACCCGATAAACAAATGAGAGTGGCGGGAGAAATATTTATTTCTCCCGCCAATCAAATCTAGGTGAAAAGTAAGTAAAAACAAAAAGAAAAGAAAAAATTATATACTAAAAAAATTTGACTCATTTGTCCCATCACATCTCTCACACATTTACAGCTACTCCTACTGATAGATACGTACCTTTAATATTTTTTAATTAAAAATTCATCATCACTTACTGCTCAAACCATATGTGAACCGTTAGATTTAATCCATTGGTTTAAAACTAATAACGTGTGAGGAGATGTGTGTACTACGTGGAAAGTGGTGGTCTGCCCAAGATTTCCCTCCAATTATTCCCGCTCCATTAATAACGTTTGGGGAAAGAGTTTCAGTTTGAAGCTGGTGGCTCCAAACCTCTCTCCCTGCCTCTCCCTGCCAATTATTTTCCCACTCCCAAATACAATGAATTAAGCCCAACTGAGAATCCCAAGGCTAAGCCCAACATCCACTAATCCCATTAAAAATATCTCATATCTTGAACTGGGTTTCATCTTTATCAATCTCTCTCATTTTCGCTAACAAACCAAAACCCAAAAGCAATCATGGCTGAGCGTGGTGGAGGAGGCGAACGCGGCGGCTTCGGAAGAGGATTCGGCGGTGGGAGGCCGAGGGGAGACCGCGGGGCACGGAGGGCGTTGCCGTGGACGCCGCGACGAGGAGGGCGTTGCCGTGGATGCGCTGCGACGAGGAGGGCGTTGCCGTGGACGCCGCGACGAGGAGGAGAACTGGGTTCCGGTGACGAAGCTTGGACGACTCGTCTATGCCGATAAGATGAAGTCCCTGGAGCAGATCTACCTCCACTTGCTCCCAATCAAGGAGCACCAGATCCACGGTTTTGGTTTTTAGTTTTTGGTTTTTGGTTTTGGTTTTGTCTTTGTTTACAGAGAGTAGTGAAGGATATCTCTTATATGAGGAGGAAGAGAGTGAGAGAGGAAATTGTGCGTGTTAAGCCAAAAAGGTTGGCCCGTTGTGTGTGAGTGAGTGTTGCTAGTGTTAGTGGCTTTGATGGAGAGTGGCTGATTGGCAAAGTGGGGATCATGGGTTTTGTTCTTGGTTTGCTTTACGGCTCCTTTTATGTTTATAAGGACAGATGGGTTTTGGAGTTTCCCATTATTCAGGTTTTGGTTCTGATTGTAGGATGTATATTCCTCTAAGCTTTGGAAATTTATCAGAGGAACTAATTATATATTCTTCAAATTAGGAAAGAGTCTTGTGGGCAATGTCAGTAAATTATGAATGCCTATCTAGTATTGGGTTGTGCTGCATTAAAATTTTCATGTTTTTAATATGGTGCTTAAGTTTTTGTCTTACTAAGAGTGTTGCTAGTGTTGTGGCCTTCTTGCCTTCTTCCTTTCCACTTTCTACTTTTGTTTTTATTTTACTTTACCAACAATATAATGTTTTCCTTTCTTATTTATCATGGAGAATTCTAGAGTCTATTTATTGAGTAATAATGTAATATTAGGATAAATTACAGATTTTATTTGTGTATGAAAAAGAAAAGAAAAGAAAAGAAAAAATTGTATCTACTCAAAATTTAGCTAAGAGTTTGAAATTTTATTTATAGTAAATTAACAATACCCAATTTTTTATTGATCTTTCACGTAGCGAACCAGATGCTCGTTCTGATTCGAAACCGATGGTGCACATTTTTTTAATTTGAAAAAATTGAATCGGAGAACTTGTTTGGGTTTCATTTCCGTAAAAAAATAAGTTTATAGGTAGTTTTTGAAATGAGCCTTAAGGATTTTGGTGAAATCTTCACATTACCATTGAAATCAATGATTCCACCATGATTCTTTTGTGCATCAGTGAAGGAGTTTTATTCAAAAACAAGTTTTGAGACCAAATTTCTAGAAAACACTTTTTGGGTTCACGTGAAGGTTTATACGTAGATTCGAATGTTTATATTAACATTGTTCACATTTTCTGGGTAAACTTGAATGTTCATACAAATTCCCAGAAAATGTGGACAATATTGTCCAAACTTAAATAAAATTGTCCACATTTTCTGGGTAGACTCGAATGTTCATATTAACACTGTTCACATTTTCTAGGTAGACTCGAATGTTCATACTAACATTGTTCACATTTTCTGGGTAGACTCGAATGTTCATACCAATTCCCAGAAATTGTCCACACTTAAATAAAATTGTCCACACTTAAATAAAATTGTCCACATTTTCTGGGTAGACTCGAATGTTCATATTAACACTGTTCACATTTTCTAGGTAGACTCGAATGTTCATACTAACACTGTTCACATTTTCTGGGTAGACTTGAATGTTCATACCAATTCCCAGAAATTGTCCACACTTAAATAAAATTGTCCACACTTAAATAAAATTGTCCACATTTTCTGGGTAGACTCGAATGTTCATATTAACACTGTTCACATTTTCTGGGTAGACTCGAATGTTCATACTAACACTGTTCACATTTTCTGGGTAGACTCGAATGTTCATACCAATTCCCAGAAATTGTCCACACTTAAATAAAATTGTCCACACTTAAATAAAATTGTCCACATTTTCTGGGTAGACTCGAATGTTCATACCAATTCCCAGAAATTGTCCACACTTAAATAAAATTGTCCACACTTAAATAAAATTGTCCACATTTTCCACATGGGTAGACTCGAATGTTCATACTAACACTGTTCACATTTTCTGGGTAGACTCGAATGTTCATACTAATACTGTTCACATTTTCTGGGTAGACTCGAATGTTCATACCAATTGTTGTCCACACTTAAATAAAATTGTCCACACTTAAATAAAATTGTCCACATTTTCTGGGTAGACTCGAATGTTCATACTAACACTGTTCACATTTTCTGGGTAGACTTGAATGTTCATACTAACACTGTTCATATTTTCTGGGTAGACTCGAATGTTTATACCAATTCCCAGAAAGTGTGGACAATATTGTCCACACTTAAATAAAATTATCCACATTTTCTGGGTAGACTTGAATGTTCATACTAACACTGTTCACATTTTCTGGGTAGATTCGAATGTTCATACTAACACTGTTCACATTTTTTGGATAGATTCGAATGTTCATATTAACACTGTTCAAATTTTATTATTTTCAATCTCAACTAAAATCACTCAAAATTAAATCTTTATTTCCAAACAAAAAAGAAAGCATTCAAAACCTCACAAATATCAAACCCAACACATTTTATTCCCCAATACAATGAAACCCACAATTTCAAACATCAAATCTTCTCTTCGTGAAACCATTCCCAAACTCAAAGAAATCTCAAATCTACAAATATCAAAAGCTCTCTCCGTGAAATCATTCCCAAACCTAAGCAAATCCACTCTTTCAAACATCAAACCCACACACACACCTTCAAACATCAAACCATGCCTTCATGAGGGGAGCTTAGATCTTCAATGGATGAGAGAGTTTTGGGGGAATAGAACTTCAATGGAGGAGAGAGCTTTGGGGGAGCACAACTTCAACGGAGGAGAGAGCTTTGCAAGAGAGAGAATCTATCATCTATGTTGCTGTGAATAAAGAGAGTGAAAGTAAGAGTAAAAAGAGTGTTTGGTTACAAGAATAGTTAAACTTGGAATAGTTAATTGGGAATAATAATTTTGTCTTTTAGTGGTGGTGTGAAAGCACTATTTCACACCTAGGTGTGAAAGAATCATTTCTCTTTACAAAATGTGGAAGCTGTACACAACAGCTACAAGTATTAAACGAATGGGAAAATAAAGAGGTGGTGACAAGTTCAAAAAGTCTAAGAGCACACCATTTCCCACAATTTTTGTTACACTTGTAGATTTGTTGTGTATTGGTTGGTGGGAAATACACGTAGGTCAGCGGTGGACCTTAATGAAAAGAGTGATAACCACTTAGAGGATGCAATAACCAAAAAGTTATGGTGGTAGATTGATTGTGGCAAGTTTGGTGAAAAATAAAGGGGAAGGATGAAGTGAAAGGAGCATTCAAGATTGTTGGCTCTAATGACAAAAGTTGTACCTAACAATTGCAAGTACTAAATGAAGGAGGGAGATGACAAGTTTGGTAGGGAATGTGATAGTGAGGAAAGTGGTTAAGGAACAAGGCGAAATATTTGTTAGGAAGATAACACATTGGGAAGCCTTTAATTGAGACATTAATATAACATATAAGGATACCACTACCCAAAACCTTAAGCCTATGGCTTTGGACCCAGTTAAGTTTATATTAATTTCTCAACATTTTCACTCTTTCTCCATGTAGGACTTCCACTCACACGTGTATACCCAACAATCTCTCCCTCACGTGTGAGTCACTGTCTATCTCTCTTTTCTTGGCCCTCAAATAAGTCCCACTAACACCCCATTGGCAACTCTCTTTGTTGGGTCTTTTTCCAAGATCGTTGTGTGAGTTTTATTGGGTTTGTCTTGTGCGTTGCACACTTGTGTGGGTTCTAGATACATGCACCTCGTATATGCACACCACCATGGGCTCTTATACCATTTGTTGGGAAAATAACACCTTGGAAGTCTTTAATTGAGACATTAACATAACATATAGGGGCACCACTTTATCCAAAAGCTTAAGCCTATGAGTTTGAGCCCAGTTATATTTATATTAATTCCTCAACATCTTCACTCTTTCTCCATGTGGGACTTCCACTTACATGTGTATACCCAACAATATTTATTATAAGTCTTGAAATTCCTCTAGAGGCCACCACACCTCTCTTAACCGCCTTGTCTATAACTCTTACATCCATAGACCATAGAAGTGACTCTGGTGAATGATCAATTTCCTTTTGGGGCTGAGGAACTTGAAAATTTTTGTGACTTCATTCATAGATGTGATCAGTGATAGAAATAAGATATGACTTATGATGTCTTCTTCCTTGCTCAGCTGAAAGAGCTAAGTGCGGAGTTGCATGCATTCACTGTAAAAATAATAATAATAATAATAATAATAATTAATAATTTTAGATTTTTTAATAAATAATAATTATATTTCTTAATATATTCCCTTCGAACTTTAGACACTCTAAAAAATATATAAATCTATGTTTCCACTTGTTATTAAAATAAAACCCTAGAGCCACTCTCCTTCACTCTATTTCCCATCCTTCTCTCTTTCTCTTTTATTTGTGGCCGCCTCCCACATCAGTTTTTGTCCCAAAACCTTAATTGACAAAGAAGAATAACAACTAGAGAAAAGGAAGAACTTGGGCGTGATACATTGCATACGAAGAAGGTATAGATTATCTTTGTCACAATTGTTTCATATAGTTGCTAATATGCCCACGTGGTTCATTGTACTTTTGACCAATTCAAACTTTGGCACATATCAATTTTGTTAGTATCTTCATGCTTCAGTAATTATCCTTGTACAGTGTAGCGTTCATTCATCCTAGGCTAGGCATAACTACTTGTAAATTTTGAAGGTTTTTGTCTTAACAAGTACAATTGTATAACTTGACGTTGTATTATATATATATATGCCTTAATGCCTATATATTAGTAAATGCAATAGCCTGGATTGGAATACTTCCACTCGAGTTTATTTATAGGATCTTTGAATCTTACTTCTTTGAGTCTAATGACGTCTTGGCTCTGAGCACCTCCTAAATTCAAGGTGAGTGAATTAAGTACAACTTTGGAGCCTAGTAAAAAGGAAAACCAATAGGGTAGATGCTGGCTAGTGTTAGTGTTTAAGATGTAGGTGGGTTTTGGTTGGAATATTACATTTTTTGGCTAGGAGCAGAAGAATCTTATAAGTGAGTAATGGATGAATAAATAATTGGAACTTTGGGTTAACTGTATTTATGTTCTTAAGAAATGGCGTAGGCTCAGAATTATTTATGTTCTTATTAGAAATATTATTTTTCTTTGAATTAGGCTCCGAGGATCTCGGTGATGAAACTAGTGCAAAGTGATATTTTCTTATTGATTTGTGCATTGAGGTAAGTGAGACTTTACACATTACTCCCCTTACGTTCCCCATAATTATTGTCAAACCCATTGGATTTCTGTCTTGATAAATGTATATTTTCTTAAGTGCCCTTAACACATTGAGATCCTTTCTTCATATTGTATCGTGACAGCTTGTGACCGTTATAATATCATATTACTTTTATATTACTCTTGAGCTATCGATTTTGCCAAACTAAATTGTTCATTTTTGTACGTACCCTTAATTGAATTCTTTGCCATGAAATAAATTCAGTGACCCCGTCCATGGGGGCAATATGTGGGCCATAACCTAGATTATGTAATTGGTGTTGTGGAGATTGGGATGTTGAGCAATGTTTGAGTGACCCTACCCATGGGGGCAATACATGGGAGTGACCCTTCCTGTGGGGGCAATACGCAGGACATGGCATCTTAAATCTTGTATTTATGACATTGTGATTATACCCTGCTATGCTTAGGGCCGGCCCTGGGGTAAGCCCAGCAAGCCCTTAGGCTAGGGATGGGGCAACCAAAAAAAAATTAAAATTCATCAGTATACGTAAAAAAATAAAAAAAAATAAAAAACTAAAAAAAATAAACCTTTAACTTTAAGGCAACTTAAAACTAGCAAAGAACCCAGATAGATCTAGTTTTTTCAGAACCTTTCACTCTGCTTCACCTTAGGCTTCGTTTGTTTTGCTGTAAAATATTTTCCAGAAAATATTTTCAGATTGGCGGGTGTTTGTTTCACTGTAAAATGGTGGTCAAACAGAAAATAATTTCCGTTGACCTGAAAATCCTTTGTTAAAATTTGGAAAATGGTTTATGCTCAATTTTTTCGTAAACCATTTTCCAAAAACGCACGCCTCACCCCCGCCCCTTCTGCTCTATCTTTCGCACAACACTGTAAAATTATTTTTCCTGAAATCATTTTCATCTGAAAACATTTTGCAATGGAAAATATTTTGCAGCGAAACAAACGAAGCCTAGATGAAGAAGAAGAAGAAGAAGAAGTTTTTCAGTAGGTGGAGTCTTCTATGTATTTTGGCTTAGAAAGGACTTTCTTTTTTTAATCTTATTTCTCTTGTGAATAGTCAAGTGAAATGACTTCACGTCACTTTAGCCTTTTTTATTTCTTCTTCTTCTTCTTAAGTTAGATATTAAGCTTTCCCTAAAAAAAAAAAAAGGTTAGATATTAAGCTTCATATGGTTTGTGTCTCATTTTGGCTTGTTGGGTTTATTGTTAAGTCTTTTACATATTGGTTGGGTTTATAATTGCTTCTTATTTGGCATAAAAAATAATTATTTTAGCGAAGTATTATTCAAATATCCAACTCATAATTTATTTTTTTTAACATTGATTACAAAAAAATGGCCAGATAACCTTAATAATATAGTAAAGCCATTTTTGGTAATTTTCCTGTGGACAGCTTTCCCGTGGACTTGTGTTGTGGGGGCCATGTAGTCCTTTGGCTTTTGCTGAGTGGATTTTTTTTTTTTTTTTTAACATTTATTAATATTTTGTTTAAGATTAGTGTATTATAAATTTATTTATTTTATGACCATTGAACAATTAAACATTGACCAACTCTAGTCTTTAGGCATTTGAAAAAAAAAAAAAATGTGTGATTTGTGATTGTGAATTGTGAGATATATGTGATACTGAGTCTCTGATGTGTTTGTGTGATTGTTTAAATGAGCTTAGTCATGCAAGACTATATAATTCTTGGGACACATTCACTGCATTACGTTGACATATACGATTTTGGAACCAACTTTCAAATTCAACTTCATGCTTAATCGATGTCAATGGTGCCTTCTTTTTTTATCTCCGCACGATGTTCACTACATAATAAGTACATTTAAGTATCATTTTTCATTTTCAAGTAATATGCAAGTAAAGTTCAGAAAAAGAAATCACCGATGCATTTACCTTATGTATGAATCAATTTCTGGATAATTGCTAAGCACATACCATCGGGCCTTTGCAAGAAACTTATCATCAGTCTTATAGTTTTTGCTGCTCCCAAAGGACGTACTCTTTGTGAGAACACAGACAAGCCTACATCTATTTCTTCCTGCCACCCATCATTGTTCCACTCCTCAGGACTCCATCTTGTCTGAATCCCACAAAGACACATAGAGCAAAATGTCAAACATTCAATGGGTAAATATCCCTCAGCAATTAACCCTTTTGGATGTGATTTATTCCACACAAACCGCTTCAATTTACCCATAAACCTTTCAATTGGATACATCCAACGATAATGAGCTGGTCCTGCAAGCTCAACCTCTCGAGGTAAATGAACAGCCAGATGCACCATTATATCAAAAAAAGCAGGCGGAAATATCATTTACAATTTGCATAGAATCACGACAATGTCATCTTTCATTCGATTCCAAGACGTCTAATTTCAACGTTCGTGAACATAATTCCTTAAAAAAGAAACACAACTCAATCAATGGTGTACGTATTTCGGTCGATAAATAACCATGAATTGCAACAGGAAGTAAGCGTTGTAAAAGGACATGACAATCGTGGCTCTTCATTCCCGAAATCTTACCATTTTTGGTGTTCACACAATGACTGATGTTAGATGCATATCCATCAGGAAACTTTACACATTGCAACCAATCAAAGAAACTTGCCTTCTCAACTTTTGACAAGGTATACTTCGCATGTGGCATTGATGTAGATGTACCATTTGTCTGTAAGTGCAAATCTCTACGTATACCCATATGACATAAATCCTTTCGTGCCTTGGCAGTGTCCTTTGTTTTTCCATTAATATTCAACAATGTACCTAAGACATTATCACATATATTCTTCTCAGTGTGCATGACATCTAAGTTGTGTCTTAGTTTCAATGTTGACCAGTAAGGCAACTCAAAAAAAATACTTTTCTTCGTCCAATTCAACTCGAGCTCTGAGCGCTTTCTCTTTCTTGTAGTTTCATCTTTTCCAAATTCCACAGGTGGAACATCCATTAGTTGCTGTAACAGTTGATCTCCAGATAATTCATTAGGTGTCATGCTATGGTCCTCAGTTCCATCAAACAATGCCTTTTTTTTACGCCATATATGCCCTTGAGGTAAGAACCGACGATGACCCATGTAACACATCTTTTTGCCAAACTTCAACCATCTTGATACTGTATCCTTGTTACATACAGGACACGCAAGTCTTCCCTTGGTAGACCACCCAAATAAGTTTGCATAAGCGGGAAAATCATTTATAGTCCATAATAATGATGCATGCAACTTAAATGTTTGTTGTGTCGACGCGTCGTACGTAATCACACCTTCATTCCATAATTCTTTCAAATCATCCACCATTGGCCGCAAGTATACATCAATTTCGTTTCTAGGTGCCTTAGCTCCAGGAATAAGTAAGGACAATAACATATACGGGTCCTTCATACACCTCCATGGAGGTAAATTATATGGCATAAGTACTACTAGCCACATGCTATATGATGTACTCATATTACCAAATGGGTTGAAGCCATCGCTTACTAAACCAAGTCACACATTCCGAGAATCCTCAACAAACCAAGCATTTTCTTTATCAAACTCTTTCCACACTATTGAATCGGCTGGATGTCTTAGGTAATCCCCATCATTTAGTCGCCCATCTTTGTGCCACTTCATGTCCTTAGCTATTTCTTTCGATGTGAAAAACCGTTGCAACCTCGGTTTTATTGGGAAATAACATAAGACTTTTTGAGGAATTTTAGTACCTGTGCCTGCGACATATTTCTATCTTGAAGATTTGCATTTTGGGCATTCTTCTTTATCAATATGTTCCTTCCAAAAAAGCACACAATCATTCTCGCAGGCATGTATCAACTCATAACTAAAACCCAAGTCTTTTCTAAATCGTTTTGCTTCATAATATGATCTTGGTAATGACTCCCCATCTAGGAGAGCCTTCTTTATTAAGTCGATCACCATGTCAAACAACTAATCACTCTAATTGCAAATTGTCTTTATATAAAGCAGTTTCACAATGAAAGCAAGTTTAGAAAAATTCTTATAGCCTGAATAAAGTTCACGTTGGGCATCTTCCCATAACTGATTAAAGGGTCTTTTATAGTGATCGTTGTTTGTCGAATCTGGAGTAGTGGAGGATTCACCTATATTAGCATCCGAAAATGTCCCCATGTAAATGTCGTCTAATATTTCTTCAACCTCATCTATATCTTCTACACTTGCATTATCATCATTATGCTCAGAGTGCACATTTCGCAAAAATGGATCTTCCCCATGAAATATCCACTGAGTATAATTCAAATCAATTCCTTTCAAGAATAAATCATCCTCCACTTCATCTATATGCTTATAATATCGATTCGTGCAACTACGAAATGGACACTTAATCCTATTATATCCATCTGCATAACCACGTGCATTGCTAATGAACGCCGTAACACCTTCATAATATCGATTTCCAAGTCTATTAGTTTCCTGCATCCAACTCTTATCCATCTCAATGACCCTATCAAAAAATCAACAAACACATTTTAACTGGAGCTTAAGTGAACAAACATCATTAGTTTCCTGCATCCAACTCTCATTACCAACAAAAGATTTTTGTTCTAGGTAAAAATATTTTTCCTAATAATAAATATGAAGAATACCCAAGAAAAAAAGTAGTTATGTTAGTTGTTAGTGAAAATAACACTTCCAATATCTACCTAAACCATCTTGTACACCATGCAAGCCACCCGCTTGCTCCAACTTAGCAACTGCCATACAACCAAGTATCATCAATTTTAATATAAAATTATATAATTATTTAAGCATAAAGTAATTAATTACTATACTAAAGTCAAGTTCACGCCGCTTTAAAGGAAGTTCACAGTTTCGAATTTTTTTTTTTAATATAGAATTATATAAGTATTTAAGCATAAAGTACTTACTATACTGAAGTCAAGTTCACACCGCTTTAAAGGAAGTTCACAGTTCCGACAAACAGCTTTTGGGAAGCCTGTAAAGCTCATTTAATAAAGACTTAAGAAATTAGAAAAGTATTGTTAAGTTCTAGGATATATTTATTAATAACAGTTAGGTTTCCAACACAAAGATGATAATAAGAGTTGGATTGACATCTCATGCAATACTCAGAAGTATTGCATGGGCTACAATACCCACTATCCCCTCACAAAATTTTCACTTTTCACTTTTTGCTTTTTTTATTTTTTAAATTTTTTCTATTCAGTGGTTGAAATTGAAAGTTAACACTCAATAGGTATTTGCGTGGGATCTCAATCCAAGTTTGAATAAGAGAGACAAAAATATTGGATTTACTATTATATACTTGAAAAGCCATACCTTATACCTGACAATCTCTTCCCTCACTACCTTCAAATCACCATTGGTGAAGATCAACCCCACATTATATATTGAACCTGCCTATCTCTTCCCTCACTTCCTTCAAAACATATAAATTGAACCTTAAGTAAGCATAACTATTCTAGTAAACATGGTGTTAATTCTAGTAAACAATGACCATAAGCTCTTGGAATTATGTCTAGTTAAAAAGGTGTAACAGTGTACCTTGACAATGCCTCCTCTTTTAGAGAAACCTTGTTGCAGATGATGCTTTTGTTCTATCCTACGTTAATTACTAAAAAAAAAAATGAAAAAAAAAGAAAAGAAAAGAAAAGAAAAAGAAGAAGTCAATTTCGGTGGATTGTTAACCTTAGCTTCAACAGCAATACATAAAACAATTATTTGGATGCCCTGTGCAAACACATTGTTGACTACCAAGTTCCATATGGTAATGCAATTGCCAAGTCCTATGTCCTTTTATGTAAATACAAAGGGATCAATTAAATTGAATACGATTCCACTTTCCATGCATTTATTTATATGAGAGAAAATGTCTTGATAAGCCCCCATTATCTACCAAAGTGTCAACATTGTAAGTTTACAAGTTCAAGGCATCAAAAGATGGTTGAAACATTCGGCTTGCACACTAACCATGCCAATCATTCTGAATATATTAAATATCTCCAAAGAATTTAATATACATATATATATATATATAAAAATGCTTGAGATGTACAAGAAAGAGAATCCAGATATGTTGTACACATTGCTTATTTTAAATACTATGGAACATGGCCTACAAAAATATGAACCATTGTCTTATAAATTAATACATGCACCATTAATATATTATATAGATCTTTCACACTTCTCCAAAGTCACTAACATAAGAATATTTTGGCACCATCTGCCTAAAGACCTATTTGGTCCACCTCTCCCTTATTTTTAAATCTAAAACAAATATTCAACTCCCATGAAATGGTCCAACTCTCCCATTGAATAAAAAAATAAATTGAGCAAGACCTTGCAAATAGCATATTAAGCATATTTTTTATATATGTAGCCACCAAAGATGGTCCAACTCTCCCTATGAATTTGATGCCATAAATGTAGCCACCAAGATGTAAGAATAGTGGGAGGATACCAAGAGTTTGGTTTTCCTAGATCACATGTAAATTTATTTTACATACGAAAGAGACTGAGTTGATAATGCGTCCAAAGAGTGGAAGTTTTTCAGTCTCAGTGTGCATTGTAATATGCATGATGGCGGAATCATTTTGATTTGATTGCTACATGGATTGTGTTTAAGTTTTAAACACAAATTCACATTTATTGTGAAGGTGGGCATCATACATGAATTGAGAAATATTTTCTAAGATAGGCTATGAAATGACAGTTTCTTGGTTAGGCAAGAAACAAAGATGTGTTGCTAAATATATCATGTGAGATGAGTACATAGCTTGTAACACAATGATATATATATATATATATATATATATAATATGAATTACGTTGATGTTGTAAGTTGTGTGGTCTGTGGATAATATTATAATGCATTATAAATAATTTGCATTGAGGTATACCTGGCAGACCGTTCAATGTGCTTTACAATGTCCACTATCTCGTTAATAAAAAGTTGGAATTAATAATTTCAGGGACAAGCACATTGATGTATAACTATATTCAACATGTAGTGGAAAAGAGGTGATAATAAGTCGATTTTATCCTCTCGGTCAAGATGGTGGCCGATCCCATGACCAAGGGATTGACTCTGAAGCAATTCAAAGTGCATGTAACAGGAATGAGACTAAGAGGTAATTCAGTCGAGTTATATGGTTTTGCAAGATCGGATGGACCTAGGGACGCCTAGGAGAACGATCAAATGCAGCTTTTGCAATGTAAAATATTGGTCAGGAATAATTGCAAGAAAATCACTAACGGGAATGGGAAGTCACAGACCACATGTTTGTAAAGTCCATTAATATGCATCATGTGAACTGGGTGATATCAACACTTGGTTAGTGAAAGACGCTGATAAGCTCATTTGAGGAAAGCCTAGGAAGTACTCGTGAAAAATTTCAACGTAGATTGATGAATTATTAAATACATGCGGCTAAAGTCGTCAATAATGGAATGGGTATGGACTGTTTTTCCCATCCATAAAGATTGATGTCGGTCACTTGAAAGATAGTGATTTAAAAATCGCCTGGAGTAAAATATTGGTATGATAATGTACGAAGATAAGTGCAGTCAAAATGGATGACAAGGAAGTGTGCACACAATTAATGGTCAAGTCATCTTCTGACGCCAATCTGTATGATTTATACAGATGAGAGTTGGTATGGAGTATTATGATTGGTACCAAGTTAACATACCAACTAGCTCATGTGATTTCAGTTTATAATGTGATCAAGTGGGAGATGAAGGTATAAGAGTGATCATACCATAATAGTGTAGACACTCATATACTATAGGGACGCCTAGGAGAACGATCAAATGCAGCTTTTGCAATGTAAAATATTGGTCAGGAATAATTGCAAGAAAATCACTAACGGGAATGGGAAGTCACAGACCACATGGTTGTAAAGTCCATTAATATGCATCATGTGAACTAGGTGATATCAACACTTGGTTAGTGAAAGACGCTGATAAGCTCATTTGAGGAAAGCCTAGAAAGTACTCGTGAAAATTTCAACGTAGATTGATGAATTATTAAATACATGCGGCTAAAGTCGTCAATAATGGAATGGGTATGGACTGTTTTTCCCATCCATAAAGATTGATGTCGGTCACTTGAAAGATAGTGATTTAAAATTCGCCTGGAGTAAAATATTGGTATGATAATGTACGAAGATAAGTGCAGTCAAAATGGATGACAAGGAAGTGTGCACACAATTAATGGTCAAGTCATCTTCTGACGCCAATCTGTATGATTTATACAGATGAGAGTTGGTATGGAGTATTATGATTGGTACCAAGTTAACATACCAACTAGCTCATGTGATTTCAGTTTATAATGTGATCAAGTGGGAGATGAAGGTATAAGAGTGATCATACCATAATAGTGTAGACACTCATATACTATAGCCTAGCCTTTTGGTGATTGAGAAAAGAGAATCAGTAAGATAACTGCTAATAACCGTTTAGCGATTATTAACGGTTGCTGAGAGTTGAGTAATTGTAGGAGAATTATTTTCAAATATCCAAATGTTATACCTGTTGACAATTCTATTATATATAGGATTGTTGCACTCAACACAATTAACACAATTAATTATACATTGCATTCTCTCTCTCTCAAGTGATAAACACCCTAACGGGAATCCACCAGTTTTATATTGATTATGTGTTTTATGTTTTCCTACAATATTAACTAGGCTTAATTACAAAACATCACATAGGGTTTGAGTCAGTTACAAACTGATCTCTCAGATTTCAATTTTGTATAATTGACGCGCTTGACATATCAAAATGAATAAAATTGACCCCTTTATTAAAATTCTGTCAACATGAGTGACAAAGTTTTTATAATACAATATTCATTTTATAATAATAATTAATAAAATTATTTTAAAAATAAAAAAATTTAATTTAGTAATAAATTTTTTTTTTTACAACTCAAACTCTTTCTCTCTCTCTCATATTCCTCATCGCACCACCATTGACTGACGAAGACCCATAAACTGATGTCACCACTGATTGGCCAAGACGAACCAAACAACTACACACCCCAAACCCATAAACTCATTCAAGTTGACGGAATTTTAATAGAAGGGTCAATTTTACTAATTCTGAAATTGAAATGTAAGGGGTTTATTTGCAATTGACTCAAACCCCATGGGGTGTTTTTGTAATTCGACCTATAAATTATAAAGGCAGCGGTAAAAGATGTTAATGTAGATTCCGCAACCTATTTAACATTAACCTTACCCCAATAATGCAGATTCCGAACCTTAATTAACATTTTACTTATATATGTCACGTTTATTTCCTCCTTCGATTTTTTGTTTCCCTGTGGTATCATAGCCAATGCAGTGAGTAAGAGACTCTCACGGATGATCAAGATTGCCCTCTCCAAAACCACTTAAATTGGAACCAACATGGACACATATAATATTGACCAACCCTACATGTCACCGGATGATGGGGCCGTCAAAGCTATCAATAAAGCCTTCTATAGAAATGTTGATTTTCCTATTCGTGCCTTCATAGTGCCGGACTCTCTAAGGGCTTCTAAGCCAGAAGCTTACTTTCCACAGGTAGTAGGATTCGGACCATTGCATCATAGCCGATTGCAGGTTCAGTCAATGCAACATGCACATTGACAAGCTTCGTGTAGTAAAAAACATTCATGATGATTTAGCAAAAAAAAGAGAAAAATTCATGACAAATTTGGACGAGAGTTATTCGGAGAATTCGTTTGGAAACTGAAACTCACGGGGATC
>OU015765.1:949543-966124 GCA_907173295.1 Fagus sylvatica | reverse complement strand
CCCTTATCGCATATTCAGGTGCCAAATAACCTCTGAAACAACAAATATAAATGTAAATAAAAGACATTAATTTTTTATAAACCCAAAACCAAGAAAGAAAAGAAAAGACATGAAAGAAGTAACAGAGAGAGGAAGAAAGAGGGAGGGGGTATTGGCCGGATAGAGACTACATTTGATAACTTTCATGAAAGAATATGAAAGAAGCTTGTTCCATAGGGATGAAGCACACCTAATTTGCAACATTCCACTATATATTAGCAGTAGCACCACCACAGAAAGATCCTAGACTTATTGTCCAATGGAAAGGTAGTTTGTGAGGAAATTGAAGCATAACTTATGGAAAAAATTAAACTTGAGTTCACACTGTTATATCAAGATAACAGAGGTAGACATAATGATAGATACATTTACTGCCCATGTAAAAAAAAGGCACAATATCACTTTCTTAAGGATCCCAGCAATGAGACCTCCTCATTGATTATCAACCAAGCTTGACAAGTCTGACTGTTAAATATTTATCATTTCAAAAGCTAATTAGTTGCCCCAAAGGTGGATGACTAAGACAGTCCGAATAAGATGGCTTTCATTTTCATTCATGGGACCATTGTTGATCCCTCAACAACCAACTTTTAGTTAGAATTCAAAAAGAAGGTACAATAATAATTTTTATGTAATGTTTCAAACATTATACTCTCAATATGAATCCTTCCCCATTAACAAAACGCAATTCCAATTTTAGACAAAACAATGAAAATACGTTAAGGTAAGGAAAAAACTGAAACTTACATTGTTCCTGCCACACGTGTGCTAACATGAGTCATGTTCGGTGGGATAAGCTTTGCAAGCCCAAAATCTGAAATCTTGGGTGTTAGGTCTTTGTCAAGGAGAATATTGCTTGCTTTGATATCTCTGTGAACAATATGTGGTCGTACTTCCTCATGAAGGTAGGCTAGCCCGCATGCAATACCAATGCCAATTTTTGACCTTGTTCGCCAATTAAAGTAGATATTACTCTGACTTCCACCTGAAAGTGAAAAGGTTCTAGGGTATTAAGGTGCAGTTTGATTAAACAAACATCAATTCAGGGTAAGATGTATGTCCAGAATTGAATGCTTTTATGCTGATTATTTGGTAATGCATAGGAAGGAAATTTTAGAAAATATGTATTCCTGTAAAAGAATTTCCATGATAGAGCAATTTCTCTATGGCACAAAGCGCAGGCTCAATGGTATAATACTAGAAGGACTTCCAAAACAAGAAGAATTTTAGGTAATTACCAATGAGAGTTTGTGCAAGGCTATTATTCTCAAGATAGTTGTAGACCAAAATTCTGTGATTTCCTTCCACGCAACAGCCATAGAGCTTAACCAAATTTTCATGCTCTATTTCTGAGATCACATTAATCTCTGTCAAGAACTCCTTCACTCCCTGTTTTGATTCCGCTGAAAGAACTTTTATAGCAGCAATCTTCCCATCTTTAAGCCGTCCCTGACAATCCACAATAATAATTTTAAGGATGTGTTAATCTTACGACAAAGACAGAAAACAATAATAAATAAATAATTACCATGTCAAATGCTTATATAAAGTGCATGTTAAAATAGTAAATATGAAATTACCTTATAGACACAACCAAAACCACCCTCCCCAATTTTATTGCCTGGAATAAAATCTTCAGTGGCAATTCTCAATTCTTTGTAAGTGTAAAGTTTTACATTGTGAATGCCTGAAACATCTGTTCAGTAAAGGGGAGAAAAAAAAAAAATCCTAATCAGAAGTTATTCTGTTTGATCTATTTATTCCAGAAAGTGATTATTTGGCATGAAAACAACACAAATTGTGAATGGCTGACACTTCTGATGTTTTATTATCATTTGTTGAAAAAAATTTATGGTTTACCATCATCAACATCAAAGCTTTCATTTCTTGGTGATTTCCTCCTACTGAAGAAGAAAGGAATACAAGTCATAACTGAATGATACACCAGGGACGCCTTTCGATGTCAAACTGTCAACAATTGCTTCAAATGGAAACACTTCCAAGACCTGCCAACTCAACCATTGAACAAACCCATTACTCCTGATGCATAATCAGGCAAAAAGAAATACCAAACAAATTGAAAAGGATGTAAAACTTTTGAGCAACAATCCAGATGACTTTAGGGAAAACAAGTCTCAAAAATCAAATGGAATTTGAAAGTAAAGAGGGACTTGCAAAAAGTCAAAAAGCAATAGCCCCTTAGTTCTGTTTTGGCATGCATTCTTAAACATATGGAAATTTGAGTAAAGAGAAAAATGGCTAACTACTGGCTTGTGATGGTATTGAAAGGGGGAATTTGCATCTAACATCCCACGTACTGATTGAAAAATAAACAGTGTCTTTGACTGAAGGAAAAATAAACTGTATCTAACATCAATGTGAGATGTTATCTGTAATACACCAATCTTCTTGTGGCACTAAAATGTCCAATCGATTGCCCTGAATTTCAATGAATTAAAATTCAAGACAATTGGGAAAATCCAATATTTCTTAAGGAAGGAAAAGAATATTTGACCCTCGAAAAACTTAGGCTGACCAGGCAAGAAGTGAAATGATCCTACCCAGAGCAATGTGGTCAGAGATGATGAAAGAAATCACATATAATTTACAATTTTACACCACTGGTGGGGAAGAGAAACTTCAAACACAATTATGATTTAGAAGTACATACAAAAGACCAAGACATCTACCCCTCCAATTTGATTGGACCTGACTTTTAACATTTTGAAAGTGGGAACGTATCCAATAAACTGCTCTGTGACTGTTCTCTTTCTCAGCAATCAAACAGATATTTCATTTCTTTCACTTTTCTTCTATTTTTGTTTGAGAGACAACAAATTGATATGTATCTAGAAACCAAATTTTCAATACTCCAAAAAAAAAAACACCCATTTCAAGTTTATTTTCTTGAGGGAGCTAGTGGTCCACATTTTCTTGAGGAATGGAGTATTCTAGTGCGTCACTATGAAAATCCTAAGTCTGGCCAATGGAGAAAAGAAAACCATTACCACCCTAACAATAAGAATTGATACAAATATCATTGTTGTTCCCTTTCTATCAAGTAAAGTCTTGAATATTTTGAATTTAGTTTCTGTCAAGAAGTAGATTAGATGAGAGGAGTAGATAAGGCCTATAATGGGTAAGCCCAAAGTTCACCTCCAAAAGAGTACAAATTTACTGGTGAAAGAGCAACTATGGCTGTCCATATTAGCAGCATTTGCATCATATATAACACTAAAACACATAAGTGAATATTTTCTTCGATACACAAAGTGTTAATTTAAGTGCACGAGACACTAATCCTAATGCACTGTGTTCTCAATTGGCATAAATAAATTATACTGTACCTTGTTCATTGCTTTTGTAACTTTAGTCTTCCTTCCTATCTGCTCATTTTTGGATCAAGGATATTGCATCCTTATCTAGTGATATGTTTTGATGCTTCAGGATTGCCACAAGAAAGGTAAAAATCTACCAGGCATAGATAAAATTAAAATGACTCCACTGCACATTTTGATCAGATGGAGATAGAGATGTCCTTGCATCCTCATGGAGTCAAGAGCAAAAGCCTGGGCTATTTGAAATACCGGCCTTAGTATTTGCACAATATTCTCATCAATCAACTCACCAGCCACTTAAGTTGTCAGGTATGTTGCGACATGCATACTTGCAATTACTTTTCCCTCATTTCATGAGATTAAAAAACTTTCAAAAGTGGGTCAATTAAAAACCGAAATTTTGGGAATGATGCAGGTCTTCCACATCTCAATTACTTGGCATTAGCTACAGAAAAATCTTTTGCCAATCATCTCTATCTCAAATTTTATCCTAACTGGGTCATAGTTCATCATGTCTTTTATCAATCCCTTTACCAACATTTCATGTGGCATCTCTCTTGTCCTTAGAATATTGTAAAACTTAAATAGATACATTACAACATTCTCAATCATCTTAAACTTTGAGAGTAACTAGTAATTTAACACAAGCATTTCACCTCAATCAATTAACTCTTCCTCAGCAAGGTGCACTCAAATCTATCGTTTGAATCAGATGTTTGAAAAATCCTAGAAGACATCGCCCAAGGCCTTAACTTGTCCTTGATTTTCGGTGCTACGCTACCTTTATCTTTTCACAAATGCATCAGGCTATGGAAAATGTAACCCATGTACTGGTGACAGTTTTCCTAGAATTCAATTTTTTTTTTTTTTCTAACAAGCTTTGTTCTGTATTCACCATTTACCAATAGTAATTTCTCAAAACTTCATTTCTTATTAACATTGACCACCTTAAGAAATATTTGAATCACAATCAAAATGTCCACCACTCATGATTCCAACTATGTTTCAAGCTACCGATGTTAAAGCACATACAAAAGCTACTACCAATAAAATATGCATTTATACTGCATGCCTGACAGTCAACATGTTACAGCTCTTAATAAAATTTAAACATATTAAAAGATGTAAGAAAAGTAGGACAGTCAAGATAGATAGATGCACCAAAAATTTATTAAAAGAAATGTATTATGAATCACCCATTAATCAAATTCTCTAATCTTGGGTTTAAAGTCAAAATTATTATGAACACAACAAAAATCATTTTAAGGTTAATCAGGCAGTGAGATGATCAGAATTTGACTCAGCTATTGAACTCCCAAATGGGTTTTCTTCTTCATGCACTTTCTTTACAAGATGATCTTGAATTAAACTCAATTACATATGAAAATCAGAAGCAATAGAAAAACAAAGTTGACTTTTTAAAAACCTTTTAGCTTCCATCTTAGAAACTAACTTAAGAACATAGTCAACCAAATACAGAATCATTGGAATAAAAGAAAACAAAAGAAACCCAGATGAGAAACTAACCTCAGGAGCTGAGAGAAAGACCAGTTGAGAGAGGAGAGAGGAGAGAGAGAGAGAGAGATGAGGGATGCGTAGGTTAAGTGAGTTGAAAGTGAGGGAGAGAGCGCATGATAAGAAGAAGAATAGAAATAAATATGTTGGTGTGTGCAACTAGTCTTGCCAAGTCCATGGAGCAACGCGTACGCCTTTGAATTTTCTTTTGTCTCTCGCTATGTTTGAAGAAGTTGACACAGAGGCGCGCGTAAAATTTGTGGCGTTTTTGTCTATGACTCAGTCACCACGTGCTTTGTCTCACTCTTCTCCTATGTCCACATTGCAAAAAGGTTACTACTTTCTATAATTACATAATTGTATTCAAAATCTTTTTCATCTATTTCCTAATGCCAGCTAAACTCAAAATTTGTTTTCACTTTCAGGGGCAAAATTCAAATTATCCTAAACTTTAAGGGTGCAAATTACAATTTAGTATAATTTCTTTATTGTTGTGAACAAAACCACATAATTTTTTAATAGATGAGGTGATATTTAATGGCCACCATGTTAAAGGATATGGACATGATGTTTTTTTTAAAACATTACTTAACATTAAGGGTACGGATCCAAATATTATAATTTTATAGAGCAAAATCAAAATTACCAAAAAGCAATTCAGTCTTATTGTTTCTAGGACAATTTATTCAACTACATGCACTTTCTCTCTCATTGTATACAATTGTGAAATTCAATCATTGTATAGAAATGATGTATATACTAGATGTATGAAATAATTATTGATTTGAGGTCATGTTTGACACAAAATAAGAATGATTTTTATTTTTTTATTTTTTATAATTCGATAGTTAAGGGTGGAGGATTTGAATCATAAATATCTTCATAGTTAAGAATCAAAGGCATTCACTAACCAGTTTATGCTCAAGAGTCAAGGCCAATAGCGAATTGTTATTTTATGTTTTTATAAAGTAAATATTTTGTTATTTTTTCTTATAGAAAACCTATCACTTTCTTAAAAAGGAAGAATGTAGAATATTGATATATTGGACTCTCAGAAATTCTTTGTTCACATTGGGGTCGACTAAAGACTGCCGTACAATCTGGAAATGTATAACAAGGTATGCGCGGATGATTTAATCTATAAACACGTGCTTCAAAGTTCACACCAATCAAATCTTTGTGGCTGCGGTCAATGGATTAAATTCTTTTATTTTGGCTGTAAACATTCTGATGGATTTGATTTGGCAATTGTCAAAATGACTGCTTAAATATGAGAAAGCAACAGGGTAAGATTGATCTAATTATGGAAATGAGTGACGGTCTATAATATGATTTGAAAATAGTCCTATTTTGACTACAACTTGAGCAACAAAAATAAATAAAATTTTCATATCTTGATAAGTTGCAAACCTTCACCTATTGTACCATGTATTTACTCTATTCTTTTATTGCTTAAGCCAAACGAAAAAGATGGAGAGGCATATATTGAGGATCCGTAAAACATTAATTAAATAAAATAATGAAAGATTGATTTTGCAAACAAAGCCAAATGTATCTGTTAATTAAATGCTCATTTCATGTATTTAATCTCCTCTTGTTTTTGCCCCATCACAATTACTTTCAGGTAACAATTCCTTTACCACTCCCAAACAATCTTATATAATATATTAAAGTGGAACCTTAATGATCAAAAATTCAAATTAGATTCTAATTAAACTCCAGTTTTGTGCCAAGTGTCATTCTAATTTTATCTCATGTGTGTCTTAATTTCAAACTAGGGTGTTAATTATTTTGTAAATTTGAGAGTGGAATGTCATTTCCCCAAACTAGGGTGTAGCGAGTCTAGTTTCCCTAAAAGAAAAGAGTGTCAGTATAATTTACCCAAATGAAAACATGTCAAAGTTAAAAGGGTGAAATTCATAATTTAGCCTATTTATATTTATATCTATATAAATATTATAAAATTAAAGCCTCCAACTTGTTATTGACGTCTTCTAATGTTGTCACATAAGTTTGTCACATAAGTTTTAAAAAACGTACATTTTTTAATATCATCATTCTAATATATATTTTTTTATTGAACTTTCTTGTGCATTATACTAGTTAACAACTAAATCGGTTATATTTAATGGTGATATATTTTATGGATTAAAATCAGTTTAATTAAATTTGAAGATAGTTCTTTAAAAAAAAAATTAAATTAAATTAGATAAGTTCTTTTTTTCTTCTTCTTCTTTATTTTATTTTTAACAAATTCTTCGATTTGAATTTTTATTTAATATGTATCATATATAAATAATTTTGTCAGACTTTGTTGTACATTGCACTTGTTAACGACTAGTTTTTATTTTTAATGGTGAGAAATTTTATGGATCTAAATCTATTCAAATAAATCTATAAACTATGAAGATAGATACTTCTAAATTTTGTTAAATAGAGTTTCATTTTTTTTAATAAAAAAACATTTAATTTATCTAATTTTCTTTATTTTCTATTCTCCATTACATCCTTGATCATTAAACAATCCAAATTATTGTAAAAAACTCAAAGTACATATAGAAATAGGTAAGATCCCAATCCAAACACTGTAACTTTATGTTTCAAATTCAAACATTGAGTGTGCATAGTTATAGGTATAATTATTAAATTGTTAAGAGGATTTAGTTCGCTCTACCTCCTCGCTTGAACATAAAAGGGATTTTGATTAGAATTAAAAATGACCTTAGGGTTCTCCGTTAGCAAAACCTAAAATGTATAATTTTCGTAGTCACCGGTTGCACCATTGTGCTACAAATCTATAAGTATCTTGACCTTCCTCGGTTTTTCCCTTTTTTTTATTTTATTTTTTCAATATGCTATTTTTTAATCTTTCTTATTAATCTATTGAAGTGCCAACATCGTTCCGTACCATATCTATACTATAATGTAAAACCGAAGCTTTTTGACTTTTGGTTGACCTCATCATGTTACGCCACATAAGCTTTTGAAATCTTACAATTTTACACCTCATTATTTTAATATATATTTTCTAATTGAATTTAAATTTTATTCTATTATTAAACCTTCCATTAGAATTTTGACACATCATATTTTCTTTAATATAAGAATATATTATTCCATATATAAAACACAATCATAATTAATGTCTAATACTAAAATATATTCCATATATAAACACAATATAAATATCTTTTAATAATAATCATAATTATCAATTTTCATCAAGATTTTTAGAGTTCCTTTTTTTTTTTTTTTTTCTTATGTATTTCATTTAATTTTGTTGCTGGCAATGGAGAAAGATGGATGGATTTGTTATAATGAAACCATGTGAGCTTGAAATGAGTTATGAAAATTATTTAGGTTTGATCATATAATCATGTGTCCATGTATTTATTTGTCCTTCTTCTTATTTTAAGTATCCTTTATTTTTATTTTTGGATGGAAACATGATCCATATTGGTAAATATAAACATGAATCGTGTTTTATAAAAATTGGACTATATTCAACTTATGCCAAAAGAAAAATTACATTATATTAAATTTTAATTATCCTATGATAAATACTTTCTTAGTTATTTTTGTAAACCAAAAAATATATCCTAAATTCGATTCGTAAAGTCTCTTTATAGATCTTGCCTACAACATTTTGAACTACAAAAAAAAAAAGTAAAAAAATCAAAATTAATTTAGATTTTATTTTTAATAATTTTCTTGTGCATCGCACAGGTTTGCGGCTAGTAATTAATAATTCTCATACTTCTTAATAACCTCCTTGCATGCACTTGCACCGATGCACATAGCACATGCTTAAAAACTCGTTGTAAAGTAACTTTTATGTAATCTGTGCATATAATAATTAGAGGTTTATTTTTTAGGAGTAGGTCCAAAGAACCCTACATTGTCAAGATTCCCATGATCATAAAATAAAAATAAATAAATAAATAAAAAGCACGTTTAGAAACTCATTTGTTTTCTTTTTATATATATGTATATTTAATTTATTAAAAAATAAAAAGAAGGGTAAATTTACCTTTTAAATCCAATAGTTTTATAAGTGATTTCAAATTAAACCTCACACTTTTATATAAAAATGATGAATTTAATCCAGTAGAATTTTAAGCTTTTTTAAATGGAGGTATTCGAGATAAATTAGCTTTTTTTATAATGGCATAGACAACTTGATTGTTAATTATAATACTGTTAGCCTCAAGGTTTCAATAATTATTAATTGGCTAATTAATCCAAGGACATTCATGTAGTTTTGATGATAACCATGATTTTAAGTTGTTCATTAATGATATTTTCATATGAACTAATGATTTATGTTTTAAAGCTTAATTTTGACTATTGATTTAATTGGACCAAGATGGCCAATTCAAATATCAAGCAAATGCAAAGTTGATAAGTTGCAAACACATTGAAGATCAAAGTCATCAAGACTCAAGACAAAGAAATCAAGCTCAAAGACAATGATCCGAGACATATGAGAAGTAAGAGTTAGGTTTTGTAAAGTTTATTAAGATTTGATCTTTAAGGCTCAACTTTAAAACCAAACTTCAATTGAAAAATCTCTTAAAGTTTTCAAAAGACAAACTTGATTGGTTGAAATTCAAATGTAAGACAACCATATCAATTGAAAAATCTTTTAAAGTTTTCAAAGACAAACTTGATTGGTTGAAATTCAAATGTAAGACAACCATATCAATTGAAAAATCTCTTAAAGTTTTCAAAGACAACTTGATTGGTTGAAATTCAAATATAAGACAACCATATCAATTGAAAAATCTCTTAAAGTTTTCAAAGACAAATTTGATTGGTTGAAATTCAAATATAAGACAACCATATCAATTGAAAAATCTCTTAAAGTTTTCAAAGACAAATTTGATTGGTTGAAATTCAAATATAAGACAACCATATCAATTGAAAAATCTCTTAAAGTTTTCAAAGACAAATTTGATTGGTTGAAATTCAAATGTAAGACAACCATATCAATTGAAAAATCTCTTAAAGTCTTCAAAGACAACTTGATTGGTTGAAATTCAAATATAAGACAACCATATCAATTGAAAAATCTCTTAAAGTCTTCAAAGACAAATTTGATTGATTGAATTTCACATGCAAGACAACCATATCAATTATGGTTGAAAAATCTTAAGAAGAAAAGTTTTCAAAGAAAACAAATTGATTGATTGAAAATCAAGAAGAATGCAAGACAACATGATGGCTATAAATACTACCCTTTCTTCATTTCTAAACATCAAGCATACAAGAGAAATCAAAGATAGAAAAGATAACATCTTATACATCAATCCATCCTTCTCAAGCTTATATTTTCATATCATTCAAAATCCTTGATTGAAAATTTCTCTAAACACTTTTTGAGCCATATTGATCAAATCCTTGATATACTATTAGAGTGAGCATATTGTGTACAATTACTCTTTGAGAGAGCCTTATCTTGTACAACAAATACTTTGTTGAAACTTGTGAGTATTTTGTTAGGGTTTTGGTATAAATCCTAAGGAGTGAAAAGGATTTTTCACTCGGTGGTTACTCTTCACTGTGTAAGGAAGATTTGTAACGGTTTTATCTTCACCCGAAAGAAGATTGTCAAATAGTGGATTTGGGAATCCTCAAGAAGTGTTCTTGAGGCGGGGACGTAGGCACGGGAGCCGAACCTCGATAACAATCATCGTGTTTGATTTTCTCTCTCTCTATCTCTTACATATTTAATTGCTTATATATATACTTGTGCTTGATTTCATATCATATTTATATTGCAATTGAATTGTGATCAAACATTTGCTAAATCAACATTTGCTATTTGAAGATAGTTTTTAATTCCGCATTTAAATCGAAAAAGTTTGCCTCAACCTAAATCACCCCCCCTCTTAGGTTGATATTTGGGTAACAATTGGTATCAGAGCCAAGGCTCTACATATAGATTTAACAATCTTAGAGTTAAGATCATGGCAAACACACCTAGACCTCAAATGCTTGAAGGTCAATCTACTCATAGACCACCTTTATTCATTGGTAGTGATTATGGCTATTGGAAAAATAGAATGATCATGTATATTAAGGGTCAAGACTATCATGTTTGGAAAATCATTGCAAATGGTCCTCATATTCCCACAAAAACTGTGGAAGGAGCAACCTTAGCAAAATTAGAAAGTGAATGGAATGAGGCTGATGTAAGACTCATTGAATTAAATTGTAAAGCTATGAGTACTTTATATTGTGCTCTTGACCCAATTGAATACAATAGAGTCTCGGGTTGTGACTCGGCTAAAGAAATTTGGGACAAACTTGAAGTTACTTATGAAGGAACTAATCAAGTTAAGGAATCTAAAATGAACATGCTTGTCCATGAATATGAATTGTTTGTTATGAAGAAAGATGAAAATATTAGTGAAATGTCTACTAGGTTTACTAATATTGTGAATAGCTTGAAGGCCCTTGGAAAAATTTATACTAACCAAGAAAATGTGAGAAAAATTCTCAGGTCATTACCAAAGAGGTGGGAAGCAAAGATGACAGCAATTTCTGAAGCTAGAGATCTTAAGGTGTTGACCTTAGAAGAACTATTCGGATCACTTATGACGTATGAGCTTGAAATGAATAGTAAAGTGGAGGAAGAAGAAGTCAAACCAAAGAAAAACTTCGCCCTCAAATCCTCTCATCATGACCACGACAATAGTGAAGAGGAAAGAGATGAAGAAGAAGAAATTGCCCTGATGACTAGAAACTTCAAAAAGTTCTTAAAGAAGAAAAAGGGGTTTGGAAGAAGATTCCCTAAGAAAGGAGAAAATAAAGGAGAATCAAGCAAAACTGAAACTCCTACCTGCTACAAATGCAAGAAGCAGGGGCATTACAAAAATGAGTGTCCTCAAGTAAACAAAGAGAAAATGAAGTACAAAAAGAAAGCTCTAAAGGTAACTTGGGATGACTCCGATGAAAGTGATTCGGATAACAACTCAAGTGACAATGAAGTGGCAAATCTTTGTCTTTTGGGATACATAAATGAATCCAACATAAGTGAGGATGAGCACGCAAGCTTTTGTCCGCTAGCATTTAATGACGATGAAAGCGCCACCGAAGATCTTTGCTTAATGGCACATGGAGATGAGGTAACTTCTAAACTTAATTCTTTAGATGATGAATCTTATAGCTATGATGAATTACAAAATGCTTTTGAAGAATTGGTTGAAGAATTTGAGAAAAATGTTTTGAAAAATAAAGCTTTTAAAAAGAAAGTCACATCTCTTTCAAACGAATTAAATGATTTGAAAAACAAAAATGAAATTCTAGAAACACAAATTAATTCTTTGAATAATAAAAATCTGTTTTTAGAAGAAGAAATAATTAAGTTGGAAGTTAAGTCACAAAATTTTATTGAGAAAATGAAAGCAAATGATGTGGAAACATCAACACAAATTGTTCACAATTCAAATCTTTTGATTAATGAAAATAAAGAACTAAAACTCAAGGTTGAAAACTTAACTAAAATTTTGACTAACTTTACAAATGGAAAGAAAAATTTGGATAATTTGTTGGGTAGTCAAAGATGTGTTTTTGACAAAGCGGGTATTGGATATAACCCGAAAATAAAAGAAAAACATTATCAAAAATTTTTCATTAATGAAAACCTCTTGAAATCTCCCATATGTAAACATTGTGGAAAAATAGGGCATAATATTCATACATGTCCTATGAAAAATATGATTTGGATTATTAAAGGAACCTCACCACCAACTAACCCAAGAGGACCCAAGAAGATTTGGGTACCAAAAAGAGTTACTTAAAATTGTTTTGTAGGTATGCTTGATATCCAAATCTACCAAGAAGAAGTGGTTTCTTGACAGTGGATGTTCAAGGCATATGACAGGTGACAAAAACAAGTTCACTTCTCTTACTTTAAAAGATGGAGGAAATGTCAAATTCGGTGATAACTCAAAAGGAAAGATCATCGGTATAGGTAATATTGGTAAAACACATTCTCTTGTTATTGAAGATGTTCTCTTGGTTGATGGTTTGAAACATAACTTGTTAAGTATTAGCCAATTGTGTGATAAAGGCTATAATGTAATATTTAAATCAATCATGTGCATTATAGTAAATGAAATTGATAATCAAGTTTTATTTGTGGCATTTAGAAATGAAAATGTCTACACTATTGATTTTGATAATATGACTTCAAAAGAATCAATTTGCCTTGCTGCCATAAATGAAAATAGTTGGTTATGGCATAGAAGATTAGGACATGCCAATATGGAATTACTCTCAAAATTGTCTAAACTTGATTTAGTAAAAGGTTTGCCGGTTACTAAATTTGTTAAAGATAAAATATGTGATGCATGTCAACTAGGTAAACAAACTAAGTCATCTTTTAAGAAAAAGAAAGTTATTTCTACTTCAAGACCTCTAGAATTATTGCATATGGATTTATTTGGTCCTATTAGAACCGCTAGCTTAAGTGGCAAATTGTATGCATTTGTAATTGTTGATGATTACTCTCGCTATACATGGGTATTATTTCTTGCTCACAAAAATGAAGCTCATAAAGCATTTGTTAAACATTGTAGAAGAATTCAAAATGAAAAAGGTTATACAATTAACAATGTTAGAAGTGATAGAGGTAGAGAATTTGATAATCAAGATATTGAACTATATTGTGATCAAAATGGTTTTGGACACAATTTCTCGGCACCTCGTACTCCTCAACAAAATGGAGTAGTAGAACGTAAAAATAGATCACTTCAAGAAATGTCTAGAACTATGCTTAATGAACATAATTTACCTCAATACTTTTGGGCTGAAGCTGTTAACACCGCTTGCTATGTTATAAATAGAACCATCATTAGAAACACTTTAAATAAAACTCCTTATGAACTATGGAATAATCGAAAACCTAACATTGGATATTTCAAAGTTTTTGGATGTAAGTGCTTTATATTGAATGATAGAGATAATCTTGGTAAATTCGATGCTAAATCCGATGAAGGTATATTCCTTGGTTATTCTATAAATAGTAAAGCATATAGAGTGTTCAATAAACGAACTATGGTTGTTGATGAATCTATGCATGTTGTTTTTGATGAAACTAATCCATTCCATATAAAAAATAATTGTGATGATGAGCCAATTTCTCTTGAAAATAAAACTAGTTCATCTAACCAAGTTGATTTAAGTGAAAAAGTCAAAGATCAAGTAGATGAACCAAAAGATGAAGAAAAAGCGCTTCCTCCAACCAACAATGAAGAATTACCAAAAAGTTGGAACGTAGTCCATAATCATCCTAAAGAATTGATCATTGGTGAAATTGAACATGGAGTAAGCACAAGATCAAAGCTCAAGGACATCTGCAACAACATGGCGTTTCTCTCACAAATTGAACCAAAGAACATAAATGAAGCTATTGAAGATGAATCATGGATCTTGGCAATGCAAGAAGAGCTAAACCAATTTGAAAGAAACAAGGTATGGACTCTTGCACCTAGACCTAAGGACCACTCCGTTATTGGTACAAAATGGGTATTCCGAAACAAAAAGGATGAAGAAGGTATAATAGTAAGGAACAAAGCAAGGTTAGTCGCTCAAGGTTATAATCAAGAGGAAGGTATTGATTATGGAGAGACTTATGCTCCAGTTGCTAGATTAGAAGCTATACGCATGTTACTTGCTTTTGCATGTTTTAAAAATTTTAAATTATTTCAAATGGATGTCAAAAGTGCCTTTTTAAATGGTTTTATTGCCGAAGAAGTTTATGTAGAACAACCTCCTGGATTTGAAAATCATGAATTTCCAAACCACGTTTTTAAATTATCAAAAGCTTTATATGGTTTAAAACAAGCTCCAAGAGCTTGGTATGAACGACTAAGTGGTTTCCTTATTGAAAAGGGTTTTACACGTGGAAAACTTGACACAACATTATTTCTAATGTTTGATGGAAAAGACATGCTTATTGTGCAAATCTATGTTGATGATATTATATTTGGTTCTACTAATGAAAACTTGTGCAAAGAATTCTCTAAGACTATGCAGGATGAATTCGAAATGAGTATGATGGGTGAGCTAAAATTCTTTCTCGGACTTCAAATAAAGCAAACCGAAGATGGGATATTCTTAAATCAATCCAAATATGTCATAGACTTACTAAAAAGATTTGGATTGACAAATGCTAAAGCATATGGAACTCCCATGAGTCCTTCAACAAAGCTTGACAAAGATGAGAAAGGTAAACCGGTGGACGTTAAGCTATATCGAGGTATGATTGGTAGTTTACTTTATTTAACCGCAAGTAGACCCGATATAATGTTTAGTGTATGTCTTTGCGCTCCGATTTCAATCCTGTCCTAAAGAATCACACTTAATTGCAGTCAAACGAATATTTCGATATTTGCTTGGAACCATTGATTTAGGATTATGGTACCCTAAGTCAAATTCATTTGACTTAATAAGCTACACGGATGCGGATTTTGCTGGTTGCAAAATTGATCGCAAAAGCACTAGTGGTACTTGTCACTTTCTAGGACACTCACTAGTATCATGGTTTAGTAAAAAGCAAAATTCTGTGGCCTTATCAACGGCGGAAGCCGAATATGTAGCGGCCGGTAGTTGTTGTGCTCAATCTCTCTATATAAAACAACAACTAGAAGATTTTAAAATTCTTTTTGATCATATTCCCATAAGGTGTGATAACACAAGTGCCATAAGTTTAAGTAAAAATCCTATCCAACACTCTCGCACAAAGCACATTGAAATTAGATACCATTTTATAAGAGATCATGTACAAAAAGGGGACATTGAACTTGAATTTGTGAGCACCGATAGTCAATGGGCGGATATTCTCACGAAACCTCTCATTGAAGAACGATTTTGCACAATTCGACGTGAAATAGGTATGGCTAGATACGTTGATATCAAATAAGCTTAAACTTTATTATCCTTCTCTTTGATTCAACTATGTTAAATCTATATATACCTTAAGAATTGAATATAAAATGATTTTATGCATATCATGTTCATAAAATTGTTCATTTTATATCTTCCTAGTTATATTGTTTGAACATTAAATTATATGCCCAGTTCTATGTATATTTGCGTATATGTTCATGCATAAAATAAGAAATAAAACTCATCATTTAAACAAACTTGAGACAACTAGGATGAAGAATCTTACCAATATGAATGTATTTGTTTTACTTCTTTGTACCCAATAGGAGAAATATGTTATATTAGTTAATTATTCTATGTTTGAACTAAATCAAAGGAGAAATAAATTTTTGTTGTTTAAAATGTTGAATGATGTTTGGAGATATTGAATATAATATTTATTTTTGATGATGCCAAGGGGGAGAAAAATATGACATTTTTGAATCTATTGGTGAATTATCATATCTATTGGTGAATTATCATATCTTGCAATAATTGGTAAAAATATGACATTTTTGAATCTATTGGTGAATTATCATATCTATTGGTGAATTATCATATCTTGCAATAATTGGTAAAAATACGTATATATATTGATTGCTTGATAATACTTAAATGACAAATTGATCTATGCATAAAGATAGGGGGAGATTTAAAAATCTCTAATATAAAGATATGCATTATTTTAGGGGGAGCTTTTCAAGAAAAGCTTCAAAATCATAAATCGTATAAAAATATCATATCATATGTGTCA
>OU015765.1:932925-949443 GCA_907173295.1 Fagus sylvatica | reverse complement strand
GGGTGTGATTTGGCTTGGGGACTACCCAAGTCTCAAATCGAGTGAACCAACGGTTTGGAACCCTTAATCCAAACACGTTGGGGTGTGATTTGGCTTGGGGACTACCCAAGTCTCAAATCGAGTGAACCAACGGTTTGGAACCCTTAATCCAAACACGTTGGGGTGTGATTTGGCTTGGGGACTACCCAAGTCTCAAATCGAGTGAACCAACGGTTTGGAACCCTTAATCCAAACACGTTGGGGTGTGATTTGGCTTGGGGACTACCCAAGTCTCAAATCGAGTGAACCAACGGTTTGGAACCCTTAATCCAAACACGTTGGGGTGTGATTTGGCTTGGGGACTACCCAAGTCTCAAATCGAGTGAACCAACGGTTTGGAACCCTTAATCCAAACACGTTGGGGTGTGATTTGGCTTGGGGACTACCCAAGTCTCAAATCGAGTGAACCAACGGTTTGGAACCCTTAATCCAAACACGTTGGGGTGTGATTTGGCTTGGGGACTACCCAAGTCTCAAATCGAGTGAACCAACGGTTTGGAACCCTTAATCCAAACACGTTGGGGTGTGATTTGGCTTGGGGACTACCCAAGTCTCAAATCGAGTGAACCAACGGTTTGGAACCCTTAATCCAAACACGTTGGGGTGTGATTTGGCTTGGGGACTACCCAAGTCTCAAATCGAGTGAACCAACGGTTTGGAACCCTTAATCCAAACACGTTGGGGTGTGATTTGGCTTGGGGACTACCCAAGTCTCAAATCGAGTGAACCAACGGTTTGGAACCCTTAATCCAAACACGTTGGGGTGTGATTTGGCTTGGGGACTACCCAAGTCTCAAATCGAGTGAACCAACGGTTTGGAACCCTTAATCCAAACACGTTGGGGTGTGATTTGGCTTGGGGACTACCCAAGTCTCAAATCGAGTGAACCAACGGTTTGGAACCCTTAATCCAAACACGTTGGGGTGTGATTTGGCTTGGGGACTACCCAAGTCTCAAATCGAGTGAACCAACGGTTTGGAACCCTTAATCCAAACACGTTGGGGTGTGATTTGGCTTGGGGACTACCCAAGTCTCAAATCGAGTGAACCAACGGTTTGGAACCCTTAATCCAAACACGTTGGGGTGTGATTTGGCTTGGGGACTACCCAAGTCTCAAATCGAGTGAACCAACGGTTTGGAACCCTTAATCCAAACACGTTGGGGTGTGATTTGGCTTGGGGACTACCCAAGTCTCAAATCGAGTGAACCAACGGTTTGGAACCCTTAATCCAAACACGTTGGGGTGTGATTTGGCTTGGGGACTACCCAAGTCTCAAATCGAGTGAACCAACGGTTTGGAACCCTTAATCCAAACACGTTGGGGTGTGATTTGGCTTGGGGACTACCCAAGTCTCAAATCGAGTGAACCAACGGTTTGGAACCCTTAATCCAAACACGTTGGGGTGTGATTTGGCTTGGGGACTACCCAAGTCTCAAATCGAGTGAACCAACGGTTTGGAACCCTTAATCCAAACACGTTGGGGTGTGATTTGGCTTGGGGACTACCCAAGTCTCAAATCGAGTGAACCAACGGTTTGGAACCCTTAATCCAAACACGTTGGGGTGTGATTTGGCTTGGGGACTACCCAAGTCTCAAATCGAGTGAACCAACGGTTTGGAACCCTTAATCCAAACACGTTGGGGTGTGATTTGGCTTGGGGACTACCCAAGTCTCAAATCGAGTGAACCAACGGTTTGGAACCCTTAATCCAAACACGTTGGGGTGTGATTTGGCTTGGGGACTACCCAAGTCTCAAATCGAGTGAACCAACGGTTTGGAACCCTTAATCCAAACACGTTGGGGTGTGATTTGGCTTGGGGACTACCCAAGTCTCAAATCGAGTGAACCAACGGTTTGGAACCCTTAATCCAAACACGTTGGGGTGTGATTTGGCTTGGGGACTACCCAAGTCTCAAATCGAGTGAACCAACGGTTTGGAACCCTTAATCCAAACACGTTGGGGTGTGATTTGGCTTGGGGACTACCCAAGTCTCAAATCGAGTGAACCAACGGTTTGGAACCCTTAATCCAAACACGTTGGGGTGTGATTTGGCTTGGGGACTACCCAAGTCTCAAATCGAGTGAACCAACGGTTTGGAACCCTTAATCCAAACACGTTGGGGTGTGATTTGGCTTGGGGACTACCCAAGTCTCAAATCGAGTGAACCAACGGTTTGGAACCCTTAATCCAAACACGTTGGGGTGTGATTTGGCTTGGGGACTACCCAAGTCTCAAATCGAGTGAACCAACGGTTTGGAACCCTTAATCCAAACACGTTGGGGTGTGATTTGGCTTGGGGACTACCCAAGTCTCAAATCGAGTGAACCAACGGTTTGGAACCCTTAATCCAAACACGTTGGGGTGTGATTTGGCTTGGGGACTACCCAAGTCTCAAATCGAGTGAACCAACGGTTTGGAACCCTTAATCCAAACACGTTGGGGTGTGATTTGGCTTGGGGACTACCCAAGTCTCAAATCGAGTGAACCAACGGTTTGGAACCCTTAATCCAAACACGTTGGGGTGTGATTTGGCTTGGGGACTACCCAAGTCTCAAATCGAGTGAACCAACGGTTTGGAACCCTTAATCCAAACACGTTGGGGTGTGATTTGGCTTGGGGACTACCCAAGTCTCAAATCGAGTGAACCAACGGTTTGGAACCCTTAATCCAAACACGTTGGGGTGTGATTTGGCTTGGGGACTACCCAAGTCTCAAATCGAGTGAACCAACGGTTTGGAACCCTTAATCCAAACACGTTGGGGTGTGATTTGGCTTGGGGACTACCCAAGTCTCAAATCGAGTGAACCAACGGTTTGGAACCCTTAATCCAAACACGTCGGGGTGTGATTTGGCTTGGGGACTACCCAAGTCTCAAATCGAGTGAACCAACGGTTTGGAACCCTTAATCCAAACACGTTGGGGTGTGATTTGGCTTGGGGACTACCCAAGTCTCAAATCGAGTGAACCAACGGTTTGGAACCCTTAATCCAAACACGTTGGGGTGTGATTTGGCTTGGGGACTACCCAAGTCTCAAATCGAGTGAACCAACGGTTTGGAACCCTTAATCCAAACACGTTGGGGTGTGATTTGGCTTGGGGACTACCCAAGTCTCAAATCGAGTGAACCAACGGTTTGGAACCCTTAATCCAAACACGTTGGGGTGTGATTTGGCTTGGGGACTACCCAAGTCTCAAATCGAGTGAACCAACGGTTTGGAACCCTTAATCCAAACACGTTGGGGTGTGATTTGGCTTGGGGACTACCCAAGTCTCAAATCGAGTGAACCAACGGTTTGGAACCCTTAATCCAAACACGTTGGGGTGTGATTTGGCTTGGGGACTACCCAAGTCTCAAATCGAGTGAACCAACGGTTTGGAACCCTTAATCCAAACACGTTGGGGTGTGATTTGGCTTGGGGACTACCCAAGTCTCAAATCGAGTGAACCAACGGTTTGGAACCCTTAATCCAAACACGTTGGGGTGTGATTTGGCTTGGGGACTACCCAAGTCTCAAATCGAGTGAACCAACGGTTTGGAACCCTTAATCCAAACACGTTGGGGTGTGATTTGGCTTGGGGACTACCCAAGTCTCAAATCGAGTGAACCAACGGTTTGGAACCCTTAATCCAAACACGTTGGGGTGTGATTTGGCTTGGGGACTACCCAAGTCTCAAATCGAGTGAACCAACGGTTTGGAACCCTTAATCCAAACACGTTGGGGTGTGATTTGGCTTGGGGACTACCCAAGTCTCAAATCGAGTGAACCAACGGTTTGGAACCCTTAATCCAAACACGTTGGGGTGTGATTTGGCTTGGGGACTACCCAAGTCTCAAATCGAGTGAACCAACGGTTTGGAACCCTTAATCCAAACACGTTGGGGTGTGATTTGGCTTGGGGACTACCCAAGTCTCAAATCGAGTGAACCAACGGTTTGGAACCCTTAATCCAAACACGTTGGGGTGTGATTTGGCTTGGGGACTACCCAAGTCTCAAATCGAGTGAACCAACGGTTTGGAACCCTTAATCCAAACACGTTGGGGTGTGATTTGGCTTGGGGACTACCCAAGTCTCAAATCGAGTGAACCAACGGTTTGGAACCCTTAATCCAAACACGTTGGGGTGTGATTTGGCTTGGGGACTACCCAAGTCTCAAATCGAGTGAACCAACGGTTTGGAACCCTTAATCCAAACACGTTGGGGTGTGATTTGGCTTGGGGACTACCCAAGTCTCAAATCGAGTGAACCAACGGTTTGGAACCCTTAATCCAAACACGTTGGGGTGTGATTTGGCTTGGGGACTACCCAAGTCTCAAATCGAGTGAACCAACGGTTTGGAACCCTTAATCCAAACACGTTGGGGTGTGATTTGGCTTGGGGACTACCCAAGTCTCAAATCGAGTGAACCAACGGTTTGGAACCCTTAATCCAAACACGTTGGGGTGTGATTTGGCTTGGGGACTACCCAAGTCTCAAATCGAGTGAACCAACGGTTTGGAACCCTTAATCCAAACACGTTGGGGTGTGATTTGGCTTGGGGACTACCCAAGTCTCAAATCGAGTGAACCAACGGTTTGGAACCCTTAATCCAAACACGTTGGGGTGTGATTTGGCTTGGGGACTACCCAAGTCTCAAATCGAGTGAACCAACGGTTTGGAACCCTTAATCCAAACACGTTGGGGTGTGATTTGGCTTGGGGACTACCCAAGTCTCAAATCGAGTGAACCAACGGTTTGGAACCCTTAATCCAAACACGTTGGGGTGTGATTTGGCTTGGGGACTACCCAAGTCTCAAATCGAGTGAACCAACGGTTTGGAACCCTTAATCCAAACACGTTGGGGTGTGATTTGGCTTGGGGACTACCCAAGTCTCAAATCGAGTGAACCAACGGTTTGGAACCCTTAATCCAAACACGTTGGGGTGTGATTTGGCTTGGGGACTACCCAAGTCTCAAATCGAGTGAACCAACGGTTTGGAACCCTTAATCCAAACACGTTGGGGTGTGATTTGGCTTGGGGACTACCCAAGTCTCAAATCGAGTGAACCAACGGTTTGGAACCCTTAATCCAAACACGTTGGGGTGTGATTTGGCTTGGGGACTACCCAAGTCTCAAATCGAGTGAACCAACGGTTTGGAACCCTTAATCCAAACACGTTGGGGTGTGATTTGGCTTGGGGACTACCCAAGTCTCAAATCGAGTGAACCAACGGTTTGGAACCCTTAATCCAAACACGTTGGGGTGTGATTTGGCTTGGGGACTACCCAAGTCTCAAATCGAGTGAACCAACGGTTTGGAACCCTTAATCCAAACACGTTGGGGTGTGATTTGGCTTGGGGACTACCCAAGTCTCAAATCGAGTGAACCAACGGTTTGGAACCCTTAATCCAAACACGTTGGGGTGTGATTTGGCTTGGGGACTACCCAAGTCTCAAATCGAGTGAACCAACGGTTTGGAACCCTTAATCCAAACACGTTGGGGTGTGATTTGGCTTGGGGACTACCCAAGTCTCAAATCGAGTGAACCAACGGTTTGGAACCCTTAATCCAAACACGTTGGGGTGTGATTTGGCTTGGGGACTACCCAAGTCTCAAATCGAGTGAACCAACGGTTTGGAACCCTTAATCCAAACACGTTGGGGTGTGATTTGGCTTGGGGACTACCCAAGTCTCAAATCGAGTGAACCAACGGTTTGGAACCCTTAATCCAAACACGTTGGGGTGTGATTTGGCTTGGGGACTACCCAAGTCTCAAATCGAGTGAACCAACGGTTTGGAACCCTTAATCCAAACACGTTGGGGTGTGATTTGGCTTGGGGACTACCCAAGTCTCAAATCGAGTGAACCAACGGTTTGGAACCCTTAATCCAAACACGTTGGGGTGTGATTTGGCTTGGGGACTACCCAAGTCTCAAATCGAGTGAACCAACGGTTTGGAACCCTTAATCCAAACACGTTGGGGTGTGATTTGGCTTGGGGACTACCCAAGTCTCAAATCGAGTGAACCAACGGTTTGGAACCCTTAATCCAAACACGTTGGGGTGTGATTTGGCTTGGGGACTACCCAAGTCTCAAATCGAGTGAACCAACGGTTTGGAACCCTTAATCCAAACACGTTGGGGTGTGATTTGGCTTGGGGACTACCCAAGTCTCAAATCGAGTGAACCAACGGTTTGGAACCCTTAATCCAAACACGTTGGGGTGTGATTTGGCTTGGGGACTACCCAAGTCTCAAATCGAGTGAACCAACGGTTTGGAACCCTTAATCCAAACACGTTGGGGTGTGATTTGGCTTGGGGACTACCCAAGTCTCAAATCGAGTGAACCAACGGTTTGGAACCCTTAATCCAAACACGTTGGGGTGTGATTTGGCTTGGGGACTACCCAAGTCTCAAATCGAGTGAACCAACGGTTTGGAACCCTTAATCCAAACACGTTGGGGTGTGATTTGGCTTGGGGACTACCCAAGTCTCAAATCGAGTGAACCAACGGTTTGGAACCCTTAATCCAAACACGTTGGGGTGTGATTTGGCTTGGGGACTACCCAAGTCTCAAATCGAGTGAACCAACGGTTTGGAACCCTTAATCCAAACACGTTGGGGTGTGATTTGGCTTGGGGACTACCCAAGTCTCAAATCGAGTGAACCAACGGTTTGGAACCCTTAATCCAAACACGTTGGGGTGTGATTTGGCTTGGGGACTACCCAAGTCTCAAATCGAGTGAACCAACGGTTTGGAACCCTTAATCCAAACACGTTGGGGTGTGATTTGGCTTGGGGACTACCCAAGTCTCAAATCGAGTGAACCAACGGTTTGGAACCCTTAATCCAAACACGTTGGGGTGTGATTTGGCTTGGGGACTACCCAAGTCTCAAATCGAGTGAACCAACGGTTTGGAACCCTTAATCCAAACACGTTGGGGTGTGATTTGGCTTGGGGACTACCCAAGTCTCAAATCGAGTGAACCAACGGTTTGGAACCCTTAATCCAAACACGTTGGGGTGTGATTTGGCTTGGGGACTACCCAAGTCTCAAATCGAGTGAACCAACGGTTTGGAACCCTTAATCCAAACACGTTGGGGTGTGATTTGGCTTGGGGACTACCCAAGTCTCAAATCGAGTGAACCAACGGTTTGGAACCCTTAATCCAAACACGTTGGGGTGTGATTTGGCTTGGGGACTACCCAAGTCTCAAATCGAGTGAACCAACGGTTTGGAACCCTTAATCCAAACACGTTGGGGTGTGATTTGGCTTGGGGACTACCCAAGTCTCAAATCGAGTGAACCAACGGTTTGGAACCCTTAATCCAAACACGTTGGGGTGTGATTTGGCTTGGGGACTACCCAAGTCTCAAATCGAGTGAACCAACGGTTTGGAACCCTTAATCCAAACACGTTGGGGTGTGATTTGGCTTGGGGACTACCCAAGTCTCAAATCGAGTGAACCAACGGTTTGGAACCCTTAATCCAAACACGTTGGGGTGTGATTTGGCTTGGGGACTACCCAAGTCTCAAATCGAGTGAACCAACGGTTTGGAACCCTTAATCCAAACACGTTGGGGTGTGATTTGGCTTGGGGACTACCCAAGTCTCAAATCGAGTGAACCAACGGTTTGGAACCCTTAATCCAAACACGTTGGGGTGTGATTTGGCTTGGGGACTACCCAAGTCTCAAATCGAGTGAACCAACGGTTTGGAACCCTTAATCCAAACACGTTGGGGTGTGATTTGGCTTGGGGACTACCCAAGTCTCAAATCGAGTGAACCAACGGTTTGGAACCCTTAATCCAAACACGTTGGGGTGTGATTTGGCTTGGGGACTACCCAAGTCTCAAATCGAGTGAACCAACGGTTTGGAACCCTTAATCCAAACACGTTGGGGTGTGATTTGGCTTGGGGACTACCCAAGTCTCAAATCGAGTGAACCAACGGTTTGGAACCCTTAATCCAAACACGTTGGGGTGTGATTTGGCTTGGGGACTACCCAAGTCTCAAATCGAGTGAACCAACGGTTTGGAACCCTTAATCCAAACACGTTGGGGTGTGATTTGGCTTGGGGACTACCCAAGTCTCAAATCGAGTGAACCAACGGTTTGGAACCCTTAATCCAAACACGTTGGGGTGTGATTTGGCTTGGGGACTACCCAAGTCTCAAATCGAGTGAACCAACGGTTTGGAACCCTTAATCCAAACACGTTGGGGTGTGATTTGGCTTGGGGACTACCCAAGTCTCAAATCGAGTGAACCAACGGTTTGGAACCCTTAATCCAAACACGTTGGGGTGTGATTTGGCTTGGGGACTACCCAAGTCTCAAATCGAGTGAACCAACGGTTTGGAACCCTTAATCCAAACACGTTGGGGTGTGATTTGGCTTGGGGACTACCCAAGTCTCAAATCGAGTGAACCAACGGTTTGGAACCCTTAATCCAAACACGTTGGGGTGTGATTTGGCTTGGGGACTACCCAAGTCTCAAATCGAGTGAACCAACGGTTTGGAACCCTTAATCCAAACACGTTGGGGTGTGATTTGGCTTGGGGACTACCCAAGTCTCAAATCGAGTGAACCAACGGTTTGGAACCCTTAATCCAAACACGTTGGGGTGTGATTTGGCTTGGGGACTACCCAAGTCTCAAATCGAGTGAACCAACGGTTTGGAACCCTTAATCCAAACACGTTGGGGTGTGATTTGGCTTGGGGACTACCCAAGTCTCAAATCGAGTGAACCAACGGTTTGGAACCCTTAATCCAAACACGTTGGGGTGTGATTTGGCTTGGGGACTACCCAAGTCTCAAATCGAGTGAACCAACGGTTTGGAACCCTTAATCCAAACACGTTGGGGTGTGATTTGGCTTGGGGACTACCCAAGTCTCAAATCGAGTGAACCAACGGTTTGGAACCCTTAATCCAAACACGTTGGGGTGTGATTTGGCTTGGGGACTACCCAAGTCTCAAATCGAGTGAACCAACGGTTTGGAACCCTTAATCCAAACACGTTGGGGTGTGATTTGGCTTGGGGACTACCCAAGTCTCAAATCGAGTGAACCAACGGTTTGGAACCCTTAATCCAAACACGTTGGGGTGTGATTTGGCTTGGGGACTACCCAAGTCTCAAATCGAGTGAACCAACGGTTTGGAACCCTTAATCCAAACACGTTGGGGTGTGATTTGGCTTGGGGACTACCCAAGTCTCAAATCGAGTGAACCAACGGTTTGGAACCCTTAATCCAAACACGTTGGGGTGTGATTTGGCTTGGGGACTACCCAAGTCTCAAATCGAGTGAACCAACGGTTTGGAACCCTTAATCCAAACACGTTGGGGTGTGATTTGGCTTGGGGACTACCCAAGTCTCAAATCGAGTGAACCAACGGTTTGGAACCCTTAATCCAAACACGTTGGGGTGTGATTTGGCTTGGGGACTACCCAAGTCTCAAATCGAGTGAACCAACGGTTTGGAACCCTTAATCCAAACACGTTGGGGTGTGATTTGGCTTGGGGACTACCCAAGTCTCAAATCGAGTGAACCAACGGTTTGGAACCCTTAATCCAAACACGTTGGGGTGTGATTTGGCTTGGGGACTACCCAAGTCTCAAATCGAGTGAACCAACGGTTTGGAACCCTTAATCCAAACACGTTGGGGTGTGATTTGGCTTGGGGACTACCCAAGTCTCAAATCGAGTGAACCAACGGTTTGGAACCCTTAATCCAAACACGTTGGGGTGTGATTTGGCTTGGGGACTACCCAAGTCTCAAATCGAGTGAACCAACGGTTTGGAACCCTTAATCCAAACACGTTGGGGTGTGATTTGGCTTGGGGACTACCCAAGTCTCAAATCGAGTGAACCAACGGTTTGGAACCCTTAATCCAAACACGTTGGGGTGTGATTTGGCTTGGGGACTACCCAAGTCTCAAATCGAGTGAACCAACGGTTTGGAACCCTTAATCCAAACACGTTGGGGTGTGATTTGGCTTGGGGACTACCCAAGTCTCAAATCGAGTGAACCAACGGTTTGGAACCCTTAATCCAAACACGTTGGGGTGTGATTTGGCTTGGGGACTACCCAAGTCTCAAATCGAGTGAACCAACGGTTTGGAACCCTTAATCCAAACACGTTGGGGTGTGATTTGGCTTGGGGACTACCCAAGTCTCAAATCGAGTGAACCAACGGTTTGGAACCCTTAATCCAAACACGTTGGGGTGTGATTTGGCTTGGGGACTACCCAAGTCTCAAATCGAGTGAACCAACGGTTTGGAACCCTTAATCCAAACACGTTGGGGTGTGATTTGGCTTGGGGACTACCCAAGTCTCAAATCGAGTGAACCAACGGTTTGGAACCCTTAATCCAAACACGTTGGGGTGTGATTTGGCTTGGGGACTACCCAAGTCTCAAATCGAGTGAACCAACGGTTTGGAACCCTTAATCCAAACACGTTGGGGTGTGATTTGGCTTGGGGACTACCCAAGTCTCAAATCGAGTGAACCAACGGTTTGGAACCCTTAATCCAAACACGTTGGGGTGTGATTTGGCTTGGGGACTACCCAAGTCTCAAATCGAGTGAACCAACGGTTTGGAACCCTTAATCCAAACACGTTGGGGTGTGATTTGGCTTGGGGACTACCCAAGTCTCAAATCGAGTGAACCAACGGTTTGGAACCCTTAATCCAAACACGTTGGGGTGTGATTTGGCTTGGGGACTACCCAAGTCTCAAATCGAGTGAACCAACGGTTTGGAACCCTTAATCCAAACACGTTGGGGTGTGATTTGGCTTGGGGACTACCCAAGTCTCAAATCGAGTGAACCAACGGTTTGGAACCCTTAATCCAAACACGTTGGGGTGTGATTTGGCTTGGGGACTACCCAAGTCTCAAATCGAGTGAACCAACGGTTTGGAACCCTTAATCCAAACACGTCTTGGGGACTACCCAAGTCTCAAATCGAGTGAACCAACGGTTTGGAACCCTTAATCCAAACACGTTGGGGTGTGATTTGGCTTGGGGACTACCCAAGTCTCAAATCGAGTGAACCAACGGTTTGGAACCCTTAATCCAAACACGTTGGGGTGTGATTTGGCTTGGGGACTACCCAAGTCTCAAATCGAGTGAACCAACGGTTTGGAACCCTTAATCCAAACACGTTGGGGTGTGATTTGGCTTGGGGACTACCCAAGTCTCAAATCGAGTGAACCAACGGTTTGGAACCCTTAATCCAAACACGTTGGGGTGTGATTTGGCTTGGGGACTACCCAAGTCTCAAATCGAGTGAACCAACGGTTTGGAACCCTTAATCCAAACACGTTGGGGTGTGATTTGGCTTGGGGACTACCCAAGTCTCAAATCGAGTGAACCAACGGTTTGGAACCCTTAATCCAAACACGTTGGGGTGTGATTTGGCTTGGGGACTACCCAAGTCTCAAATCGAGTGAACCAACGGTTTGGAACCCTTAATCCAAACACGTTGGGGTGTGATTTGGCTTGGGGACTACCCAAGTCTCAAATCGAGTGAACCAACGGTTTGGAACCCTTAATCCAAACACGTTGGGGTGTGATTTGGCTTGGGGACTACCCAAGTCTCAAATCGAGTGAACCAACGGTTTGGAACCCTTAATCCAAACACGTTGGGGTGTGATTTGGCTTGGGGACTACCCAAGTCTCAAATCGAGTGAACCAACGGTTTGGAACCCTTAATCCAAACACGTTGGGGTGTGATTTGGCTTGGGGACTACCCAAGTCTCAAATCGAGTGAACCAACGGTTTGGAACCCTTAATCCAAACACGTTGGGGTGTGATTTGGCTTGGGGACTACCCAAGTCTCAAATCGAGTGAACCAACGGTTTGGAACCCTTAATCCAAACACGTTGGGGTGTGATTTGGCTTGGGGACTACCCAAGTCTCAAATCGAGTGAACCAACGGTTTGGAACCCTTAATCCAAACACGTTGGGGTGTGATTTGGCTTGGGGACTACCCAAGTCTCAAATCGAGTGAACCAACGGTTTGGAACCCTTAATCCAAACACGTTGGGGTGTGATTTGGCTTGGGGACTACCCAAGTCTCAAATCGAGTGAACCAACGGTTTGGAACCCTTAATCCAAACACGTTGGGGTGTGATTTGGCTTGGGGACTACCCAAGTCTCAAATCGAGTGAACCAACGGTTTGGAACCCTTAATCCAAACACGTTGGGGTGTGATTTGGCTTGGGGACTACCCAAGTCTCAAATCGAGTGAACCAACGGTTTGGAACCCTTAATCCAAACACGTTGGGGTGTGATTTGGCTTGGGGACTACCCAAGTCTCAAATCGAGTGAACCAACGGTTTGGAACCCTTAATCCAAACACGTTGGGGTGTGATTTGGCTTGGGGACTACCCAAGTCTCAAATCGAGTGAACCAACGGTTTGGAACCCTTAATCCAAACACGTTGGGGTGTGATTTGGCTTGGGGACTACCCAAGTCTCAAATCGAGTGAACCAACGGTTTGGAACCCTTAATCCAAACACGTTGGGGTGTGATTTGGCTTGGGGACTACCCAAGTCTCAAATCGAGTGAACCAACGGTTTGGAACCCTTAATCCAAACACGTTGGGGTGTGATTTGGCTTGGGGACTACCCAAGTCTCAAATCGAGTGAACCAACGGTTTGGAACCCTTAATCCAAACACGTTGGGGTGTGATTTGGCTTGGGGACTACCCAAGTCTCAAATCGAGTGAACCAACGGTTTGGAACCCTTAATCCAAACACGTTGGGGTGTGATTTGGCTTGGGGACTACCCAAGTCTCAAATCGAGTGAACCAACGGTTTGGAACCCTTAATCCAAACACGTTGGGGTGTGATTTGGCTTGGGGACTACCCAAGTCTCAAATCGAGTGAACCAACGGTTTGGAACCCTTAATCCAAACACGTTGGGGTGTGATTTGGCTTGGGGACTACCCAAGTCTCAAATCGAGTGAACCAACGGTTTGGAACCCTTAATCCAAACACGTTGGGGTGTGATTTGGCTTGGGGACTACCCAAGTCTCAAATCGAGTGAACCAACGGTTTGGAACCCTTAATCCAAACACGTTGGGGTGTGATTTGGCTTGGGGACTACCCAAGTCTCAAATCGAGTGAACCAACGGTTTGGAACCCTTAATCCAAACACGTTGGGGTGTGATTTGGCTTGGGGACTACCCAAGTCTCAAATCGAGTGAACCAACGGTTTGGAACCCTTAATCCAAACACGTTGGGGTGTGATTTGGCTTGGGGACTACCCAAGTCTCAAATCGAGTGAACCAACGGTTTGGAACCCTTAATCCAAACACGTTGGGGTGTGATTTGGCTTGGGGACTACCCAAGTCTCAAATCGAGTGAACCAACGGTTTGGAACCCTTAATCCAAACACGTTGGGGTGTGATTTGGCTTGGGGACTACCCAAGTCTCAAATCGAGTGAACCAACGGTTTGGAACCCTTAATCCAAACACGTTGGGGTGTGATTTGGCTTGGGGACTACCCAAGTCTCAAATCGAGTGAACCAACGGTTTGGAACCCTTAATCCAAACACGTTGGGGTGTGATTTGGCTTGGGGACTACCCAAGTCTCAAATCGAGTGAACCAACGGTTTGGAACCCTTAATCCAAACACGTTGGGGTGTGATTTGGCTTGGGGACTACCCAAGTCTCAAATCGAGTGAACCAACGGTTTGGAACCCTTAATCCAAACACGTTGGGGTGTGATTTGGCTTGGGGACTACCCAAGTCTCAAATCGAGTGAACCAACGGTTTGGAACCCTTAATCCAAACACGTTGGGGTGTGATTTGGCTTGGGGACTACCCAAGTCTCAAATCGAGTGAACCAACGGTTTGGAACCCTTAATCCAAACACGTTGGGGTGTGATTTGGCTTGGGGACTACCCAAGTCTCAAATCGAGTGAACCAACGGTTTGGAACCCTTAATCCAAACACGTTGGGGTGTGATTTGGCTTGGGGACTACCCAAGTCTCAAATCGAGTGAACCAACGGTTTGGAACCCTTAATCCAAACACGTTGGGGTGTGATTTGGCTTGGGGACTACCCAAGTCTCAAATCGAGTGAACCAACGGTTTGGAACCCTTAATCCAAACACGTTGGGGTGTGATTTGGCTTGGGGACTACCCAAGTCTCAAATCGAGTGAACCAACGGTTTGGAACCCTTAATCCAAACACGTTGGGGTGTGATTTGGCTTGGGGACTACCCAAGTCTCAAATCGAGTGAACCAACGGTTTGGAACCCTTAATCCAAACACGTTGGGGTGTGATTTGGCTTGGGGACTACCCAAGTCTCAAATCGAGTGAACCAACGGTTTGGAACCCTTAATCCAAACACGTTGGGGTGTGATTTGGCTTGGGGACTACCCAAGTCTCAAATCGAGTGAACCAACGGTTTGGAACCCTTAATCCAAACACGTTGGGGTGTGATTTGGCTTGGGGACTACCCAAGTCTCAAATCGAGTGAACCAACGGTTTGGAACCCTTAATCCAAACACGTTGGGGTGTGATTTGGCTTGGGGACTACCCAAGTCTCAAATCGAGTGAACCAACGGTTTGGAACCCTTAATCCAAACACGTTGGGGTGTGATTTGGCTTGGGGACTACCCAAGTCTCAAATCGAGTGAACCAACGGTTTGGAACCCTTAATCCAAACACGTTGGGGTGTGATTTGGCTTGGGGACTACCCAAGTCTCAAATCGAGTGAACCAACGGTTTGGAACCCTTAATCCAAACACGTTGGGGTGTGATTTGGCTTGGGGACTACCCAAGTCTCAAATCGAGTGAACCAACGGTTTGGAACCCTTAATCCAAACACGTTGGGGTGTGATTTGGCTTGGGGACTACCCAAGTCTCAAATCGAGTGAACCAACGGTTTGGAACCCTTAATCCAAACACGTTGGGGTGTGATTTGGCTTGGGGACTACCCAAGTCTCAAATCGAGTGAACCAACGGTTTGGAACCCTTAATCCAAACACGTTGGGGTGTGATTTGGCTTGGGGACTACCCAAGTCTCAAATCGAGTGAACCAACGGTTTGGAACCCTTAATCCAAACACGTTGGGGTGTGATTTGGCTTGGGGACTACCCAAGTCTCAAATCGAGTGAACCAACGGTTTGGAACCCTTAATCCAAACACGTTGGGGTGTGATTTGGCTTGGGGACTACCCAAGTCTCAAATCGAGTGAACCAACGGTTTGGAACCCTTAATCCAAACACGTTGGGGTGTGATTTGGCTTGGGGACTACCCAAGTCTCAAATCGAGTGAACCAACGGTTTGGAACCCTTAATCCAAACACGTTGGGGTGTGATTTGGCTTGGGGACTACCCAAGTCTCAAATCGAGTGAACCAACGGTTTGGAACCCTTAATCCAAACACGTTGGGGTGTGATTTGGCTTGGGGACTACCCAAGTCTCAAATCGAGTGAACCAACGGTTTGGAACCCTTAATCCAAACACGTTGGGGTGTGATTTGGCTTGGGGACTACCCAAGTCTCAAATCGAGTGAACCAACGGTTTGGAACCCTTAATCCAAACACGTTGGGGTGTGATTTGGCTTGGGGACTACCCAAGTCTCAAATCGAGTGAACCAACGGTTTGGAACCCTTAATCCAAACACGTTGGGGTGTGATTTGGCTTGGGGACTACCCAAGTCTCAAATCGAGTGAACCAACGGTTTGGAACCCTTAATCCAAACACGTTGGGGTGTGATTTGGCTTGGGGACTACCCAAGTCTCAAATCGAGTGAACCAACGGTTTGGAACCCTTAATCCAAACACGTTGGGGTGTGATTTGGCTTGGGGACTACCCAAGTCTCAAATCGAGTGAACCAACGGTTTGGAACCCTTAATCCAAACACGTTGGGGTGTGATTTGGCTTGGGGACTACCCAAGTCTCAAATCGAGTGAACCAACGGTTTGGAACCCTTAATCCAAACACGTTGGGGTGTGATTTGGCTTGGGGACTACCCAAGTCTCAAATCGAGTGAACCAACGGTTTGGAACCCTTAATCCAAACACGTTGGGGTGTGATTTGGCTTGGGGACTACCCAAGTCTCAAATCGAGTGAACCAACGGTTTGGAACCCTTAATCCAAACACGTTGGGGTGTGATTTGGCTTGGGGACTACCCAAGTCTCAAATCGAGTGAACCAACGGTTTGGAACCCTTAATCCAAACACGTTGGGGTGTGATTTGGCTTGGGGACTACCCAAGTCTCAAATCGAGTGAACCAACGGTTTGGAACCCTTAATCCAAACACGTTGGGGTGTGATTTGGCTTGGGGACTACCCAAGTCTCAAATCGAGTGAACCAACGGTTTGGAACCCTTAATCCAAACACGTTGGGGTGTGATTTGGCTTGGGGACTACCCAAGTCTCAAATCGAGTGAACCAACGGTTTGGAACCCTTAATCCAAACACGTTGGGGTGTGATTTGGCTTGGGGACTACCCAAGTCTCAAATCGAGTGAACCAACGG